>JAWQFJ010014023.1:0-20904 GCA_034096865.1 Theodoxus fluviatilis | reverse complement strand
AATCATTCCATACCACTGAGGAGGGATGCAGTCAATCAGCCCATTAGAAGCCTCCTACTAAACTGCATTGGCATGTATTTCCAGATTCAAATAGTTCTTTCCATATCTGAGTGCAAATAAAGTTGTATTCGGATGAACTCATGGAAAATCGCAGGAGCAGAGTTTCTGCCCCTCGACACAATCCATCTCACTCATGTCAGCAGTAAGACCGAAGACATAATGCAAGACCCTACCCATCCATTGTCTCCACATTTAGAACTAGCAAGATCGGGCAAATTCCAGTGCTTTATCTATTTGTGTAGACAGAGAATCAAATTGGTCACTGCCAAGATAAGTTCCCTAGGCACCTGAAACCCAAACCAAACTGCCTTCCAGCACATTTCAGGAAATGTCATTTCCTCTTTTTTTCTTCTCTTCCTTTGCCCCACCTTAAAAATGCTATCGACGCTAGACACTTTGCTTACATCATGATTCCTGTCTGCAGACTCTGGAGGCCAGTCAGGCAACCTAGGACAGAGGAAAAGATCCGCCCAAAAGACACCTGTCACCCAAGGGGCAGGCAGTCCAAGAGAGGATCAGTCCGTCCTGAAGGACACTGAGCAGTCCACACATGGGGGAGGTGAGTGGAATGTTGGAGATTGGCCTTGAGGAATGGAAGGTGTGACTGTGGGATCTCTCTATGAAAGATGATTTCTTCCATCAACATTTTCTCATGTGAAACATCGGGCGGGTCTTTGCTCATCCTCATCACTTTTACCTGGGTGAAGTTCTTTTCTTTTCTTTTTGGTTGTAGTTATCTGTGTTACTAAAACTTCTCACGCAGTCTGACTTCTGCAACACAGGAACACCGCTCCAGCTACAGGAGTGATGAAGAAGAATTTTTAACAAAACTAGGGAGCTCTCGGCCTGCTACACAGGGGTATGGAAAAAGACGACCAAATGTTCGGAGAGTGAAATGATAAAAAACAAAAGAGAGAGTAGTATGGAAGAACATACCTCCTAATCCCCCCCTTCCCCTGCCTCCTCATCCTTTTCCACCTCCTTGGCTTGCAAAGCTGGGCCTATGTTTGCATGGTGTACTAGTTCACAGGTTGTATTGGATCAGGGTGACTCCAGACAGATGTTTGAATGAGGTAATTCTTGCCTGGTCACCAACTATGTGGAGGGACAGAAAATGCCTCAGAGCAAACAAGAATAAGAAAACATTCAATAACTGTTAATCACTCGCAAAAATCATTCACTCAACAAACACATTACACTCACACACAACACATATAGAATTAAAGCAGAATCCAAATTTCAGATTGAAAACAAACACAACAGGGACCACTACTCAGTCCTCCACAAGCTTTGACTTGGCGTAAGAAGTACAAATGGATCAGGGAACAAATCTCATGACAAAATCCCCCAATGATGCCCTGAGAGATATTGGAACAAAGCAGGTGGTGAACATGTGCTTGCCATCACCAAAGTAAAGGAGCACTAGAAAGACCCCACAGCACCCCAAAGAAAATTTAGCACTGTCCTGCAGCAGAGAGTCTTGTGGTGGTCCCAAAGGTGCGCCTGCTGTCATGTAAGCCCGTGCAGGACCCAGCACATGCATCACCTGGGCTCGCCCCATTTGAATGGTATTCAGCCTCAGTGGCTTGAGAGGAACTTTATGCACAGAGATGAACTCTGCTGTCCAGTCCTCAGGAGCTTTAGACACTTCTGTATGTTGTTGATGGCAGTCTTGGACTCCTCATATTGTAGGGCATTGCTGACATGCCTACACAACTTCATGGCGTGTAGGAACTGTTCTAGTGTCAACCCCATTCACTGTGAGCTCGACCCAGTTTCCTTCAGGAGGACAGACCTTCCAAATGTTTGTCCCCCACTTCTCCTGTACTGTTGATGAGAAACTCTGATTTTATAGAAAATCTCAAATTCACAAGGTCACAGAACAGCCAGACTATATGATTGTCAGGAGTCTGTAGAGAGGAGGAAAAAAATCTACACATGAACACTACCTTCTTGTTTGTTGCTCACAATGGGACAATAAATGTCCCCAGTGGTCTCTTTGGCTGCATGGGGCCACTCAAGGCTGAGCTACTGGAGCAGGCCCCGAAAGTCCAGCAGTCAGAGGTTTTAGCTGACGAGGGGGACATTGGTTGGCTCCAGCCATAACTAGCTACTCTCTCTAAGGAGACTGTTGAGGTTACATGTGAAGACCCCAAAGTACAAATGAATTGTTGGTCATCTTGACTACTGTTGTGGGAAGTTGAAAGCACAGGTTTGGGTTTTCATTTTGGTCGTATGATTCTGGACTTCACAGTTGGATAAGAAATTTACACTTGATAAATTGTATACCAGTTTTATGCCAGTGCACACACACACACACACACACACACACACACACACACACACTCACACACACACATGTACATACACACACATAGAGACACACACACACACATATACACAGACACTTACTCACGAACACACACACACACACACACACACACACACACACACACACACACACACACACACACAGACACTCACATACAAACACACACACAAACACACACACACACACACACATACAGAGACACACACATATACAGACACACACACACACACATACACACACACTAATGCACACACACACACACACAAACACACACACTCACACACACAGACACACACACTCTCACACACCATAGAGACAAGATTAATAATCCTCTTTGAACTGATTTTCCCTATGGAGACCTTATTGAACAAGTGGCACCAGGTGAAACTGGCTCAATTAATATGAGCCACCAGCCACCTAGCCACACACCTGACCTCCTGTGGGACCAAAACCACTATTCTCGGAGTTGAACTAGGATAAAACTGTTTCCCTGGATATTCAGCCCACAATGCATAGGGAAATCTCAGTCTCCCCAACTGACAAACCTCCAACACCATCTTCCTCTTCCTGGAATTAAAAAAAACAAACTATTGTGCATCTTAGTGAGGGTTGTGGTATCATCTTCAGCAACTCTGATGTCTTTGTCAAATTGACAAACAGGTGTGTGTGTGTGTGTGTGTGTGTGCGCATGCATGTGCTCATGCATGTGTATGTGTGTATGCACATGTGTGTGTGTGTGTTTGTGTGTATGAGTGTGTAAGAGAGAAGGAGGAAGAGAGAGAGAGAGAGAGAGAGAGAGAGAGAGAGAGAGAGAGAGAGAGAGAGAGAGAGAGAGAGAGAGAGAGAGAGAGAGAGAGAGAGAGAGAGAGAGACTTTGACTTTGACTTTGACTTTTATTGTTTTAGGCTGACCGCCCTTTACAATAATGAGATCACAAACACAAATGTATGTGATGGACAGTTAACAGCAGGATTATCATTATGTGTCAACTGAAAGTTTTCTTCCCGGAGTTTCAAAGCATAATGCACATACATAGCCACATCTCTAGTTTGTCTCTCACATGATATTTTGAATAGCTGTGCACCTGTACAGACTGTTCCTGTGTGCAGATATTGCCCAAGGTATTTTTTTCTGAGGTCTGAGTAAAAAGTACAGAGAGAGAGAGAGAGAGAGAGAGAGAGAGAGAGAGAGAGAGAGAGAGAGAGAGAGGAGGGGGGGGGGGGGGGAGGGAGGAAGGGGGGGGGGAGGGAGGGGAGGGAGGGAGGTGAAGTGGGTGACAAGACTTGTGTTCAAATGTACCCTTTCTGTGTGTCCCCTTGTGGGTTCGGGTAAGAATTGACCCACAGCGTCTCCCTATGCAAAAAACTAGGGACACCGTGACTTGATTTAGGTTTACTCTAAACTGTTCTAAAGATTTTAGTGCTTAATCACCATACATAGCCTACAAAGGCTGATAAAGTGATAGGCCATAAAACGCCAACCAACCAACCCTTTCTGTGACCTTTCCTTAGAAAGTTAGTGATCATCAAGATCTCTCATACTATTTGTCGTTATTTTTCATGGCGAAACTGCTTGAACTGCCATATCATTAACTTTGTGGTACTGTGTTCAGGCCATTGATGCATGTTGATGGTGGTTTGGGTGGGGAATGAGGGGTGGGATGGCGGATGGGAAGGGTGGGTGGGTATGGAGGCGGAATTATTTTAATATTCAATGCATGCATACATCTCTTGAGAAAAAATTACAGAAGTGGTAATTGTGTTGCAACAAGGATATTCAAGTAATGAATCATTAAATTTGGAAAAATTAATTAGAAAAACATAATGGCTTTTCTGGATGCTTTGATGGCCATTAGTTTTTACATCATTGTAAGTAACAACCTTCTTTATGAGGACAATAACAAGTGTGAATGTGTACTCCTAGCTGAATAATAGTCAAAATTAATGTGAAGAAAATTAAATGAACATTTTGTCATGGTATCTCTTCGTTTCGACAGTACTGTTTGAAGTTAGCTCACTGACTTACATGATAATCCCTTCTAATTTTCATAGTTTGTGCCTGCTGAAATTCTGGCTGCATTTCTTCACAACTTCCTACATTCCACATACTTATATTCTGTTAACCATTTCAGGTGCCTACAGTAACAAGGACTTGGGTAAAGCCTCTTCATCAACTGATCCTTTGTCTGCGAAGCCTACTATTTATTTTAAGTTGGGATCAAACACATTCCATACTGTTGAATCTCCTCTGTCATGCATGCAATGGAAGCATCTATTCAATCAAAGGAAAGATCTAGACAAGCTGTGTTTGAAGTATAAAACTAAGTTCAAGGAGGATGACAAAGATGGCAACATAACTATTTTCACAAGTGAGCGTCCACAAGGTGATCCTCAGCAATTGGCAAATGACATCCTTGGAAGGCTGAAGACACTGTCAGCAAAGATATGCAGCACTAAACTTGTGATGGACTGTCAAGACTTGAGGCACTTTGATGAACAGTGGAGTAAAGAAGAATGCCACCAGAAAAATCTTGTCACCTGCTTTTATGACAGAAGTTCTCCCAGAAGCACAGTCATCGTTTTCTCTGATGATGAAGAAGCTCTGCAAACAGCTACAAAAAGTGCAATTGCCATCCTTGACAGCCTGCAGGAAGTGGCGATAAAAGTGCCATGGCCACACTTTGATGATCAATGTTTCCAGCACTTCATTCAGCTAGACAAATTTCCAAACATTCAAGTTTGCCTTGGGAGAAGAGATGGGAAAACTCATGAAATAAAACTCCGTGGTCCACAGGCAGAGCGTGACAGAGCTTCCAGAGAGATATCACAGGTTGTTGCAGCACTGGAAATGGAGCAAGTGAACTGGCCTGAAGCCAGAGTTTGGATGTCCAGGACTGAAAACGGTGAGTATCTGAGGAAATTTATGGAGGAGCATCAACCTGGCATTCTGCCAATCATTGGAGAAGGAATTCTTTTTCTCATTGGGCCAAAGAATAATGTAGGGAAAGCACAGCAAATGCTTCAAACAATGCTTTGCACAAAAGAGTACCCTCTGTCTAAGATAGTGTGGAAGCCATTGATGGAGAACATCAGATCAGAATATCACAGCGAGGAGACATACTACATACCAAAGTACTACCTACTGGCTTCTCATGATCCCTCCAAAGAGCAGCTAAAACTGGCTGGACCCTTGGGATTTCACTCCAAACTCTTGCAAAGGAATGTTCAGATATGTTTGAAGAAACCAGCTCCAGAAGTTCTAGCTGCACTGAAGAATGAGAGAGCCATTAAAGTTGTGTCTACCACAACGAAGGAAGACAGCCTTGAGATAGAGGGGCCTGCTGCAGGAGTTCAAGAAGCTTTTCAACTGATTACAGAAGCCCATGCACAGGCTCAGCCAAGAGCTTCAGAAGAAACACTCCCTCAAATCTCCAGAGACAGGCTAGTGACCCTGCTGCTGCTGAAGCCAGTGGCAACTGTAGTCAATGACTACCTGTCCTTGCCAGGGAAAGATTTTGCAGACGTCACCTGGACAGTTGAAGGAAAAAGCAGACATCTACAGGTCAAGTGCAAAGACAGAAAAAGACGTGATGAAGCTGAGAAACAGATGAAGAGTTTATTTGGCGAGAAGGAGATCATTCTGGAAGATTTGAATGAAGCTGCAGCTGACAGGATACAAGAGAGCTGGCCTGCATTGGTGACAGATCTGCATGAATTCAATGAATGCTGCTTTGCAACTTTTGAATCGGACAGGAAATTGGTTCTTCTAGCTACATTGAGGGACAGGTTTGATCAAACATCAAAGAGGATGGCTTATCTGATCCAGCATTACAAGAAGGATCATACAGTCAAAACGCTACTTCCAAGGGTACAATACAAGTATTTGATAAATGAGTGCAGCAAGGAACTGACAGATGTCAAAAAACAAGTTGAAGAGAATGAAGGTTCTCTTGCTTTCCATCCAGTTGGTGATAATGACGACTGCTGGCAAGTGTCAGTGACAGGTGCACCAGCTGTTGTCTCAGCTGCTGTGCACACACTTCAAAAGTTGCAAGATGATATTTGCTTGGTAGAAGTAGAAGTATCTAATGCAGCAGTGACTCGTCTGGCAGCAACAGTGGAAGGCACAGCATTTGGTTCTCGTTTGGTGGAGAAATACAAATGCTACATTGACTTTCCAAGCGCTCTAGTAGGTGGCCGTGGGAAAATGCCTGGCAATGCTGAAGTTGTCCTGATTGGAGGCACCACAGTATCATTGCAACATGGGCCACTCGAAGCTGAGGGAGTGGACCTTGTGGCATTGCCTGTCCCTGTGGAATTGAGAAGCGGTATCAAGTCCATCAAAGCCCCCAAGGAAGGCTCCAGGATTCTGGCCGGTTTGTACTCATTAGCTTTTCATCTGGAAATGTAATATACCAGGTCTGTGCTTTAACAGGTCCAGCTGTGTTGTGGTTATCTGGTAACTTACTTTAATGTTTTTCATGCAGTTGTCCTTTGTTGTTCTTTTACTGAGTTTTGGCTCCCATGAATGGAATGCAATAAGTAATTTTTATTTGAGCACATGATGGTGCGATGTCTACTAGCTGGTTATGGACACCACATTCAAGACCTAAATATATATGTTTTCTTATAAGTCATTTGGCCCAGGAATTAAAAACTTTTAGGAATTATATCATGTGATGACAACAGTATAAAGAAGTGACTTTTTGTAGCCTTGATTATTTGGCTGAACAGTAAAAAGCAATGACAGTGTTGGCATTTCCTCTGGGATCATGTGACAGTGGAACAAAAAATAATCTCAAGGATTGCTTTGAGGTGTAGGAATCTCTGGTTTCATGAGGAAGGGCTATGCTTGAAACGTCTGCTTGTTTATTAAAGCAGAATTCCTACATCTCAAAAGCAATCCTTATGATACTTACAAAAAGAGAGTTGTCTTTAAGAATCCAGCAATTTATTGGAACCTACATTTGACATTTTAGTCTGAAACTTTACGGTTTTGTACTGCATTTTGTGTCTGTTGTGTTATGGCATGTCACCGACACAATAAGTCAGGGCTCAGATACTGAAAGATGGGGGATTTTATTCTTTGAAGAGAAATAAAACCTTCAAACTCTTCAAAAAATAAAACCCCCCACCTTTCAGTACCTGAGCCCTGACTTATTGTGTCAGTGACATGCCATAACACAACAGTGTCTTACACATGTATGTTTACCTGTTTTTGCCAATTTGACTACCTGATTTACCACTGCAACCACAAAAGTGAATAATTAGTATTTTTTCAACAAGAGATCTTCCCCTCTCATAGTGAGCATTCTTGGTTTCAATTCAGAAACATAATTTGACAGAAATGGGGGAAGCTACTCTGATTTAGTTCTCATGAGAATAATACATGGTATTATCATCATAATCATGGCATGAACTCTTCATGCACTGATTTAATTTTTCCAACCATAAACTGCTCTTGATTGTACACGAAGCTATGTTTTATGAGTTCTTTGATACAATGGCTCTCTGAAACAATAAATACAACGCATGCCACAAGAGCAACAGAACAGAATTAGTCTATTTATCCTTTTGTTTCTTACAAAAGAATGAGTATTGTGCTTCATGTCAGCCTGAATTGTATTTCATATGCCTTTTTTGTTTTGGTTCATTGCAGATTTGAGAACTCGTTTCCCTGATGAGTTTGAGAAACTCAGAAAAGGTAAAGAAAAGGTCATACTAGTGACATCGCCAAAGGGGCTGCCATGCAGGAAAGTTGCTCTGATGGCAGTTCCTAGCAAATGGAATGAAGGACAGAACAGAGAAAAAGAGCATGTGAGGTCATCAGTTAGAGATCTTATGGAGAAGATGATGGAAGGAAAATGTTCATCAGTTGCTTTTGAAATACCCAGTCATCTTCCAGAAAAAATGACTGAAAAACAGATACTATTTGGCCTCAGTGAGTTTTTCAAAGATGTAGCAAAAGAAGCTGCACCACCTACTGGAATCAAATCTGTGAGGCTTTTCACTAGACATCAGACGGATCTACCAGAGCTTCTGGGTAAGTGCTGTAGAGATTTCCGACAGGTTTCTCTGATCAATGCGCCAGTTGTAAATGGTCTGAACATGTTATGTTTTTAATTTGATATGCTTTAATTGGCATTAACGACTGCAATCTGTTTCTGCAAAACCCCATTAATTATGTCCAGTTATAAATGAGGAATTTTGAATTATGGGCTATGGATTTGCTCATATACCACATTGTCTTTTGGCAGATTCTCTTTCTTTATTGGTTTTTATTATTTTTGAAACTCAAAATTCATCACACATTAAATAAAAACAAAAGAAGAGAAGGAAACTTACAAAAGCTGGATTCCTTCTAATATATTTATATCACTGGACAAGATTTGAATTTAAAGATTATTACGAAAAACTTCTGCAGTCAGGCGCCAGGTCCAGGTGATAGCATGAATCCTAATCCTAAACCAACCGTGCCTCTACCCTATTCCTAACCCTAACTCTTCCCCAAAGTATGAGTTGCACCCATCTGCAAAAGTTGTGCAGGATGATGCTTTCACATTTCAGAAAATGCATTTGCTGGGCTCATTACCTCTCAGAAAAGAATAGTGGTTGCTGGGGCAGACAAGGCAAAAGTTCAAGAAGCTGCTCATGAATTGTCCAAGGTTTGTTTCATATTTTACTCTTACAAAGACTAGATGTGCTAGTAGTAGGAAATCAGGACTTAATGAGTAAACAAATACAAATCACTAAATGCAGTACTTTGAAACACATTACCTTTGAGCGATATTTTTCTGGTTTCTGAAGTAAGATTTTGGTTTTTGTAGGTGAACATAATTTTGACATTTCTTCTGGGGGGCTGCTGTAAAATGAGTAAGGTGAATTTACTTAAGGGAATTTGTCATTATTCTTGAATTTTTAAAATGTGTATTTAACTCTTTATACAATGGAAATAATAATTTTGTATTCACTTATATAATTATGTGAACCATACTTTATTTTTCTAGTATACTAGTTTAATATGAAATTTAGTCAAATAATATGCCAGGTAGAATTAATAGTTGAAAAATCTAAATTGATTCAGAAAAATTTCTTTGATGCTGCAAAATTGGAAAACATCACAACAAAAGAGGCTTCATGCAAAGAACGGATAGGAAGTGAGTTATTACATGGCATAAATGGCATTTTATGAAAGTCACCAATGAAAGAAATGCTTTTTGGCAGAGAAAGGTAAAGCCTTTGTACACGTCAATAGGCTGGTCTGAATATCATAAATGAAACCCCCCAAAAGGCTTCATAGTACAAGTATACCAAAGTACTCAGCCATGAAGAAGGCATTGGTAGATTAAACAAGTATGTGTGCATTGCACTAATCAACTGGTTCTGTGGGAATACATGTATAAGAACAAACAGATAGACAATGACACATACAGTAATCTGGACAAATGTAATGATTCCAATAGAAAAAAAACTAGCATTGGGTTTGTAGGAAAATTGTAAAGGTTGATTCATTGCTTTTTCTGTATTATGATAATTCTTCAATACTATAATTTCAGAAAGTTCAGTATATGAACTAGAATTGTCAAAATCACCTCCTGAAACACAAGAAACTCATATTGTAGACATTAGTTCAGCTTTAAAGTGCATAATATCAGTGAGCAGATTGAAGAAATGTATGTTTTCATAGGAAAAATAATTTGTTGATTTGTAGTAAATTAAATATAATCACCTTTGAATGAAAACGTTTCTGGATGTGATATTTCTCTCATTGTATTTTCTCCCTTGGTAACTTCTGCCCAGTTATTCCCACTCCCATCCCACCACCACCCTTGCAATTTTTTTCAAGGTCATTTTACTCCTGTACATCTCCCTCCCCTTCCTCCACCTGAATGATTATTTCATTATGAGGGTAGCTGAACAAGGACAAGAAAAGTTCATGCTTTGAGAGAATTGTCATATTAAAATGAAAATATTTTCACACTTCATGGGTGTGAAAATGTGATTTACTCTAATTAGAAGCCTGAATTATTATTCTTACAAAACAACATGATAGTGCCCCAGTGGACATATACCTGTTGAAAAATATTGAGAAAAACTGTTTTCCAGAAAAAGGCCATGGTTACTGCAGCTCACTACATGTATCTGCACTGATGAAAGTCATTTTGATAACAATTGATAGGCATGTGAAATGTTGTCATATTACACTATTGCAGTTTGAGATTTGTATTTGCTTTGATTGGGATAGTAAGGCATTCTTGTTGTATTCGACTGATAGTATGCATGTAAATCATATATTAGTTTAAATACACGTATTGAAATATCATCAGCATCTGCAGACCAACACTGATCAAATATGGACTGAAAAAACTGTAGCTACAGAAAATAGAAGTTCTGCATTTGCATGCTGACCATATAGTAAAATAACAACTGCACAGCTTTGACCTACTTAGTCTTCTTTCTTAATACTTATGTTTAAATATAAATAATTTCAGTAGTGTCATTGTGATACTGTCATGTCAGTCAATGTGCATTTTTGCAATTAGCATTGTTGCCTCTACTTTTCTCCCTACAGAATTCTTTGACATGCCCTAGTTGCTCAACGGTTGTGGAACTCTCTTACAATAAGAAGACAGGAATCTAATAATTTTCTTCTTGCAGATGTGCCATTCATATGAAAGTGGAATAAGACTCACTAAACCATTGTTTAAAATGCAGAGTGAATGTGAGTTGTTTAATTAAAAAGCATTAGTTACTATCATGTTGGATTTTATAACATGTAATTTATTGAGAGAATCTCGAATTGTTATAGAAACCATCATGATTGGCCAATTACACAGCTGATGAGCAGCTAGAGTCATGACATCCCCCCCCCCCCCATTCCCATTCCCACCCCCCTACCCCCCTCCCAGACGGGGACTCTTTCTCAGAAGGCTATCTCTCTCCTTCAAAAGTTTTTTTTGGTTGGTCTTATGTTGGTCTGCTTGACACCTATTCACACAGAATTCAGTGATAAATGAATTCTTCCTTGAGATGGCATATGAATCTGGTACTGTCTGTTCATTATAGACAGCCAAGAACATAGAAAATTGAATTTGAAGGCTAGATGTGTCAGCATATCAGTTGCCAAAAAAAAGAAGAAGAAGAAGAGTGAAATTCTTAGCTTTTCCCCATTTTGACATTGTTTCATTATTTCTCATTTCCCAAAACCCAACTGTTGTTGTCCTTTTAGGAAGAGACAGTTCCCATTTCCTGCCCATACCTTTCCAGTCCACCTTGCTATATCCGTCATTTCTCCTTTCTCTCTCCTTTTATTTTATCCTTCACCACTTTCATTTATGTTGGCCGCCATCATTTGGCATCCAGGGGCATGCAGAGAAAATTCAAAAGTAAAACGGGTCTGCGTTTGCGAATGGCCACAGCCGAGCCTCAGTTCTGGTAACTGAAAGCTGCAGCTGTGACTCCTTTTATGGTAAGGAGGGAAGCGAGCGAGTTCCGCTCCATTTGGGTGATACAAGGGCCATAGCGCGGACAGCTTCCGTCCAAGCAGTCCGCACCACGCCCAAATGGAAAGGCGGAAAGGCGAGCCCCAACAGCCACCCGCGGTCATAGAGCGAGGGGTGTAATTACTGCAAGGCTGAGACACTGGAGGTGCACCGGATGTAACGGCGGAAAGCGGAGGACCTCCAGCGGCAGAGCAGGTGAAATTGTTCATCCGAGAGGCCTTGTTGTGCCGCTGTAGAGGCGGCCTCGATGCGGAAACTACGCCCTTTGAAAGTGCGAGTGTCGAGATGACAGAAGGCAAGAGCGGCCTGGAGTTGGGAGGTAAATTCTGATCGCAGAATTGGGGATCTCGACACGGACTGGAAGAGTGGGCCAGGGAAGGGCCCCCGTAGAGTTAGGTAAAGCTCCATATATACAATGGGCACGAAGGGGAATGCGCCTGGGGAAGGACCGTAAGAGTAAACGGGTGAACTGTTGACCGGTGGAGTGCTTAAAGGAACGAAATGTGAGTGTCATGTGAGTGGGAGTAAAAAAAATGGATCAAAATGGAGGAGGTGGGGATTATGGGCAGCAGGGCTGGGGATGGTTATCTCCCCCAGCCGGAGAAGCGTGTGGACGGCGGAGAAGAATCTTCATGGCAAGCGTGGAGTAGCTGCCGAATGTAGAAAGTTCCGGAAGGATCAGACAGGCCACTTAGGCGATGTACGTACCCGATGGCTGAGATATAGGTAGAAATGGTAGAGAGAGCAGAGGTCTTAGCAATTAGGAAGGCAATGAAGACGGCCAGATGATCAGGTGGAATGGGTAAGGACGTGCTGCGGTCGTAGTCAACTGCGAAGGATGTGAAGAGGGCCCAGCTACGCATGTACTGTAGGAAGCATGCGTGGACGGAGCGAGGGCTGAGTTGAGAAGGGAATTGAGTGGAGATGGGGATCTGATGGATGCCTTCAAGAAGTCAAGGGTGGGGGATGATGTGTGGGTTACGGAACAGAATTGGCGTCCGGGGCCCTGCGTTAGACGGCCGCCAGTTGATGGCGTGAAAGAGGATCCGCCAAAAACGATGTCCTATCCGGGAACATGCTGCGCCTGAACAAGCCTGTTATAACCTAAGCACACAGGACCCAGTGGCAAATGCGAGACATGGTCGTCGTAACCTTGGATGCTTGTATGTTACGAATATGCACTAAAGCCCGGTGGTTGGCATGCAGTCGAAACAAGAGTTGGTGAAAAACGCGCTCCCAAGTTTTGGAGAGCAAGCAGGATGGGGAAAAATGCCAGGAGCGTGATGCTGTGGAGTTTCCACTCATCCGTGCACTCCCCAAAAACAAGTGCCGGCCGAGAACCCTCAGTAACTCAAGGGAGGAGCGTCCATGTACACGCGTTACACAGGAGAGGTCAACCACCGTTGGGGCAAAAGCATGAACTTGTCATTGAAGTTCCGGAGGAAAGACAGCCAAGTCAAAAGATCCCCTTCGCAGATCAAGGGATGCTTAGGAAATGGTGTGGGTTATGTACTCCGATGGTGAAATTGATGAGGGGACGGGGGAAAATTATTGCCATGGCGTACCGCTCCAACCGCCAAGTTCAAAAGTCCTGGGAGACTGCCAAGGGAATGGATTGAAAAGAGACATGAGAACAGTCCAAAAAATTTACCGAACTAGTGCAGGGGCACAAAGGGAGGCGTGCAGGGTAGGCAAAACCGCGTTAAAATAATCCCAACGGCATCCACAGCCCCCAGCTGGTCGTCTGGGGTGGGAGTGGGAGGTTGGGGGAAAGGGTTACAGGCTGAAGGGTCTAGGGTGTAGAGAGGGCCAGCTCGGAAGCAGCAGCGGTCCGCGGACGTCTCCCCGCAGAAGTGCTGCGGGCGGGAGCCACCCGGTCGGCCGGCACTGACGGGAGCCAACCGGCCGGCCGGCCCCTACATTCGTCAGGCTGAAGAGGGGGGCGTGGAGAGGGGGCCAACTCGGAGGAAGCCGCTGAGTTCTGCGGACGTCCCCGCACTAGCCTGTTGGCAGAAGCTCCGAGGGTGGGAGACATTCCGGCGGCCTCCAGACGTACGGCAGGCAGAAGAGTAGGGCGTGTAGAGGGGGCCAGCTCGGAGGAAGCTGCTGAGTTCGTCAGATGTTTCTGGGCTCGCCTGGTGGCCTCTCGAACCCCAACCGAATCTCCGCGAGAGGGTGGCATCTTGAACAGAGCTATAGCAGACGGCAGCATCGGAGGCAAGGGTGTATCGAAGGTGGGTGGGTAATGCTGGGGAAGGGTTGCGTAGGGTTGAATGAAGTGTACATGCGATACGGGGTCGAAGATGTAAGTGCGTAGGGTATGAAAAAGTACGAGGTGGTGGCTGAACGCCATACTCGTCCCTGTGAACAGAGGGGCAACAGCAAGAAAGGATGTACAAATAGGACAAAAAGGGAGAATTAGGGCCTGTCAGCCGTGTAGCTTATGTAAGGCCACAACGTTAAGAAACACCCATCTTAAAAAAAAGAAGAAGTAAAACGTAACTAGTTACATGAGAGCAATGAGCCCACCCTCCAGCAAAAGCAGTGTAGAGCCTCAAACACGAACATGCATAAAGGGCGATAGGGCTAAATTTCGGATCTCAATATCCCTCATCACGGACCAAAGCAGAGGAAGGGGGGGGGGGGGGATATGTATGCTGCGCACAAATAGGAACCAGAGAGATAAGAGCAGAGGGGCAGGAGGCACAAGGGCAGATGGGATGTGCATCTGTTACCCATCATTCCATACCATGGGATAGAACACTCTCGCTCTCAACAGAGAAAGTGTGTGTGTGTGTGTGTGTGTGTGTGTGTGTGTGTGTGTGTGTGTGTGTGTGTGTGTGTGTGTGTGTGTGTGTGAGGGGGTTATACTGTGAGCCACGAGAAACCAGCGATTTATCTTTTTAACACTCGATTTATCCCCTAGCCCCGCGTTATCTTGATCGGTTAGATAAGGTACGCTCGTCAGAGGATCCTAGGTTGCGCTTTGCTATATATACTGGTTTCCAGCCAAGGGAGAGCGGAACAGGCAGTTGGAATCATCTGAGTTTAGAGATAAATCGGAGTTAAAATAAATCGCCGATAAATCGCCGTAATTGTGAATAGGGGCCCAGAGAGATAAGAGCAGAGGGGCAAGAGGCACGCGTGGCAGCTCTGGATGTGGATCAGGCACCCACCACTCCATGCACGCCCTGGGAAGGGGAACTGGAGCTGTCAACATGACCCAAGCCACAGGGGGCAAACAAAAGGTGTAGATAAGGCCAGCTCAGAGGAAGCAGCTGCGGTTGAAAGGCAACCCATGGGCCGAGGCTTCAGTCACCCACAACCGAAACGAAACCAGATATCCGGCCTGAAAACCGGACCTCCAGGCCCCTGCTGTCAAGCTCCCCAAATCATGACCGAAAATGGTCAACAAAGCGTGATGGGCTGTAGGGCACAAGAAGCAACACAGCAGGCAGTCAAAGGGACGGGCCGAGGCTTCAGGCGATGAAAGGGACAGGAATCAAGGGAATGAGAGGGGAGGAGCGACTCAAAATGTGTGAAAATCACGAAAAACACCGCAAGGTAAACAGTACTATGAATGGGGAAAACGAGCACACGAACGGCAGTAGTCCACTGCAAGGTAAAACAGTACTAAGAGTGGAAAATGAGCGCACATATTGAAATGAAAAGTTTTTTGTATACTCGCTCCAAGGGAAAGGCTTGAAGCCGGAATGATAACAGGGTTGGCCTTTTAGAGTGATGGGGAGCAGCCGCATGCGCAGTGCCATTTCTGCCCATGGAAATTTCCCGGTTCAGCCGGGTCACACAGCAGTCGATGAACGACTCAGATCCTGGCGTCCTACCATAAAAACTTTGCCCTACGTGCAAAGCCCTTTTGTTTGTCACTCATATATATATCTGCTTCAAAATCCGCTTACCTCCCTCTTCTCCCTTACACTGCTCCAGATTTCTTTCATTTTACATTAAATCTCTTTAATTACATTGACATTATATCATGAGCCACTTAACTTTGTTCATCACAACAGAAGTGAAAAAGTCTTATGACAAGTTAGACCTCCAAAATTATTCACGCATGGGTCATGTACATGTGATGCCATGGACTAACTTTTCAAACAGAGGTTGGTGATCAATACAAATTTTATTTGAATTGTCTGAAAGCAATATTAAGCTAACCACAGAATGAATTAGGAGCAAATACGCAAACAGCATTGCAATGAACTGAGGCAGTTGCTGCCTAGCTTTCCCATACGTGATAATCCTAATGGGTATTTCGTACTGATAAGCATGAATCAAAACTCTTTCAGGATCGTCCATTCCAGATCTTTTTATTTGACAAATAGTTAAGTACAAAAATGCTATGAAGCAAAAATGGCTTGGTATTAAGATATGACATAATGTTGATGAATGGAGTATCCTTAATCATTCGCTCTTGTGGATAACTAGTGCTAACTGGCTGACTCCAGTGTTCTATAGTACAATTTTAGAGATTCAGAAATGGAAAGTCAAATGTTGCATGATATTGGTAAGATCTTGACATTTGTAATGATTCTCTCGTGCCGTTTGTTTTGAGAATTTGATACTTAGCACGATGGCAGTGTGATAACATAGATCTATAAAGTAATTCTCTTTTGGTTATTATGACAGCCTTCTTGGACAGCTCGATACTTGGAATGAAAATATCAAAAATAGCATTTCCAACAAGGCTGTATTGGCTATGAGTCTGAATGACTGTTGACACGCACATCTGTACCTCTTGTTGCCATTTTGATAACTTGACCGGTTAGTGGTCACACATTAGTTTTGAAAAATACACTCACCCACACAAATTGGCAGACGGCGACCAATAGATTTCTCCTGGACAAACATCTATGCAAATTTTGACTAAGCAGTGGGTTTCCAAGTTGTTAATGAATGACACTATACATGAGATACAAAACTCACGTGGCTTTATTTTGGGTAAAGACATTGCCTTGATTTGTATAACGCCTGCACAGTAATCTTTTCCTTGTAGTTTGTGACTACTGCACCTTTGGCTACTACACCTAAAGAAAGTTTGCCGGAGAGAGAAGGTAATTGCTTTTCTAATTGTTTGCTTTTGTTCTGCTGAAGAATGCAGAGAGTCTGCATGACAAGTACAAACCTCCCGTTTATGAAGCATGTTCATATGTACGTTTTCTGTCCTGAATACTGCACTGAACAGGTTAGTCGTAATGCTTATTCCTGGTTGAGGATTATCATGACTTTTGGACTTGAATGAGCACTATACAGCATTGTTGAATGTTTGACTCCATCAGCCCTCAGTGAAGTAGTGTGCACACGCTTGCATACAGGTATATGTGGTGTGTGTGTTTCTCCGTGAGTGTGTGTGTGTTTCTCAGTGTGTGTGTGTGTGTGTGTGTGTGTGTGTGTGTGTGTGTGTGTGTGTGTGTGTGTGTGTGTGTGTGTGTGTGTGTGTGTGTGTGTGTGTGTGTGTGTGTGTGTGTGTGTGTGTTTGTGTTTCTCAGTGTCTGTGTGTGTGTGTTTCTCAGTGTCTGTGTGTTTCTCCGTGAGTGTCTGTGTGTTTCTCAGTGTGTGTGTGTGTGTGAGTGTGTGTTTCTCAGTGTCTGTGTGTTTCTCAGTGTGTTTGTGTGTGTGTGTTTCTTTCTCAGTGTGTGTGTGTTTTCTTTCTCAGTGTGTGTATGTTTCTCAGTGTGTGTGCGTGTGCGTGTGTGTTTGTTTCTCAGTGTGTGTGTTTGAGTGTGTGTGTGTGTGTTGTTTTTTCTTCAGTGTGTGTATGCGTGTGTGTGTGTGTGTGTGTGTGTGTGTGAGTGTGTGTGTATGTGTGTTGTTTTTTCTTCAGTGTGTGTGTGTGTGTATGTGTGTGTTTCCGTATGTATTTGTGTATGAACGTGTATGTTTCTGTGTGTGTGCGTTCTTCTGTGTGGGTTTTTGTTTTTCTGAGTGTGTATGTAAGTGTTTATGAAAAGGCCCTAATACTTCTGGGAGTGAAAAGAGTACCATACAAAAAGGAAGGGAGATGAAGAAAAGCAGTGGGAGGAGCTAGAGACACAAAGGAGACAGAGGCAGAATGCAACACATACTCTAAGAGGGGACACAGCAGTCTGCAGATTGAAGAAAAGTGTCCGACGTTTAGAAGACGATTTTGAAGGCAACTCATACCTGGGTGCCATCACAAGCGGCGATAAGTCTTCAGTCAACAGAGTGAATGAAGAAGCATGGACCGCTAGACCCCTAGTAAACGGAGAGAAAGTAAAGTTCCGCATCGATTCAGGAGCAGATGCCATAGTGGTTCCAGACAGATACTTCAAGAAAAATTCGCCACTTTCGATGTCCACGAACAAGAGACTCAATAGCCCAGGAAGGATAGAAATCACAGTGGTAGGGCAACACTTGCAACAAACAATACAGAGACCACACAAGTTCTGTATGCCGATGCCAATTTAGAGGAGCAACTCCTAGGCAGACCAGCAATTTAAGCCCTTCATTTGTTGACAAAGTTATTGCCCTCCAGACCGGATCACCAGCAAACCCGAAGGCAGAATTTCCTCAGCACGATGAAGATGCCGTACAAGATTCGACTGAAGGACCATCCCCATTTTCGTTTCCTGATCTCCTGGTCGATTGGGGCTTGTTTATCAGCAGGGCGGATAAGATTGCTTAACCAGCAAGAAACACACATATCTGCTCTCATTTGAATTCTTTCAGCTGCTCCACATCGTGACATGTTACAGAGATATTCTGTTTATCATTGGAAATGTCTTAAATGAGTCAGGCAAAATCATATCACCAGTTTCTTTGTCTCAGAAACATGCAATTATTTTCTATTGTGGACCAAATCATGATCAAAATGTTTAAAGTCCTCTGAGGTCCATGCGCTGGGATCATCTTTTCAATCAAAAACAGTTGCTTGTCAATCTGCATGTGTGGTAGAAGCCAGATGTCAGAAAGATGGCAACATCATTAACTGTCATTCCTTAGGCACTATGAAGACTTGTCATCACAGGTTTTTCAGTGCTGGTGACAGTGGGCTTTCGTCTTTTGAAAACACTTTTTATATGAATGATGGGAATTGGAAAGATCATAAGGAAAAATCTCATGAACTTGTTTTGTTTGAGAAATGTAGCCCCTATAGCACACCTGTGATTCAGTCTTAGGAAAAGGTTATCCTTACAGGGTGGGACAGATGCCACCCTGAAACGTATGCAAGATGAATTAGTGTATGTGTGTGATACTGGTACATTTTACAACACTTCAATGAACTTTGTCTTCCTGACATTCGTCCGCGGAAGAATAACCAAAATCTTCGTTTGGCATTGGGAAAAAAGATGAAGAACCCTCATGGAAATTCATCTCTGTGGCCAACCCCTACACCAATTTTTGACATTAAAGATGGAACAAGTGAAAATTCATCTAGAAGCTAAAGTTCGGATCTCCAAGAAAGATTCAAAGGGATTCTGAGTCTATTAATGAAGGAACATTCACTTATATCTGGCTTTCACACAGTCGTTAGGGATGTAAGTTCTTTTATTATAGGGCCAGATAGAGATGTACTGAAGGCTTAGGAGTTGTTCCGAAACACGATTTGGCACAGAAGTTGTGCCGTCTATCAAAGATAATCAGGAAACAGATGGTCCAAGGTATCAAGATGGAATACAGTGGCAGAGGTGATAGACTTCTTGCCAGAGTATGATTTTCTGGCCCTATATGAATTTCTTTAAAGAGCAGCTGACGTTGATTTGTCCCTTGGGTATCCAGGGGTAACGCATGCAAAAGGATTTTAAAAAATCTTTTTTGAGAAGCAAGAATGCAAAACAATAGGTTGCGTTTGTTATCAGCATTGCCCAACAAGTGTCAATGAAAAAAACAATACATTTAGATTAAACCTTGCCATTGAAGATCCTGGTGCTAAGTGACAAACTTATCAACTGATTGGAGGGAGCTTGACAAAAAGACTCAATCTGAAGCTTTAGGCGGATAAGGTATATATGTCCAAGAAGTTTCCAGAGTGAAAGCGGCAGTTTGTCAACTGTGTAGATTCTTTTAACTCAAGCTAATTCTTATTATCTAATCCCTTATGCTAATTCTTCTCTCTCTCGAACAAACACACTAATCTAATTATCATTTTCTGCACGCATTTTGTTTTTTCCTCCGAATGTCACAAGCAGATGCCCTGCCTTTTTCATTGAGTATTCATTCTATGCTTTTATGGGATCTTTTGGGCAAACCTAAATGAAATATCTCTTAATTCATTTTTTTAGTAAAGAAAACATTTAACAGATAATAGCTATTCTTCTGTGAAGCTTAAGATTTTGAAAATCGAAGCAGTCACAGCAAAATATTTCCAACTGGTACAAAGACGAGACTTCTTGTTTGAGGCCGTCTTCCTGAGTGTTTATCTTTCTGCATTACTAGCATGTGGACATTATCAAGTCTGACATTCCTCAGTAATTCAGGCAGGAATCTTTCCCCCTCTCCACAGGTGGTCAGCATGGTAGACCGGGAGATCAGATCACAACTTCTGGAGATGACGGAGAGGCTTGCTGGTGTGTGACAAATGCCCGGAGGCACTGTTCCCAGATCCCCGCACGCGGCCTGCCTCGCGTCCTGCCCTGCCACGACGCCTTCTGTGAGACTGTGGTCTGCAGCAGCTCATGCAAGGACAAGAGATCCTCCGATGCCCGCTGTGGTCGAAGGTCTGGAAGTGGGAAAAAGGGGGGGGTGTGGGGGCAGAGAGCGCAGGGGTGGGGGGGAGGGAGGGGGGCGAGGTTTACTAGAGACTGGTTCTTCGGATCACCTTGAGGCACGTGTTTAAGAGGTAATGGGTATCCCTTGCACCTACAAACAGTGGTGTAGAACACTGAAGCGGCTCCGGCGATTGATTTGGATCAGTATGAAGCCGGTCAACAGGGAAATGTCAAGTCGAACCCAGCCGCTACGTACTGATTTGAAGGCAATGTAATCATCTGGAAAGCCCTTGCCTGCACTTGTAATAGATTGGATGGAGCAG
>JAWQFJ010014019.1:5000-16464 GCA_034096865.1 Theodoxus fluviatilis | reverse complement strand
TGCCTGCCTACATTGCCTGCCTACATCGCCTGTCTACATGCCTGCCTACATGCCTGCCTACATTGCCTGCCTACATGCCTGCCTACATTGCCTGCCTACATTGACTGCCTACATTGCCTGCCAACATGCCTGCCTGCATGGCTGTGTACATGCCTGCCTACATTGCCTGCCTACATTGCCTGACTACATGCCTGCCTACATGCCTGCCTACATTGCCTGCCTACATGCCTGTCTGCATCCCTGCCTACATGCCTGCCTACATTGCCTGCCTTCATGCCTGCCTACATGCCTGTCTACATGCCTACCTGCCTACATGCCTGCCTAAATTGCCTGCCTACATTGCCTGCCTACATCGCCTACCTACATGCCTGCCTACATGCCTGCCTACATTGCCTGCCTACATGCCTGCCTCCATTGCCTGCCTACATTGACTGCCTACATTGCCTGCCTACATGCCTGCCTACATGCCTGCCTGCATGGCTGTGTACAGGCCTGCCTACGTTGCCTGCCTACATTGCCTGCCTACATGCCTGCCTACATTGCCTGCCTACATGCCTGCCTACATGTCTGCCTACATTGTCTGCCTACATTGCCTGCCTACATCGCCTGCCAACATGCCTGCCTACATGCCTGCCTACATTGCCTGCCTACATGCCTGCCTACATTGCCTGCCTACATTGCCTGCCTACATTGCCTGCCTACATTGCCTGCCTACATGCCGGCCTGCATGGCTGAGTACATGCCTGCCTACATGCCTGCCTACATTGCCTGCCTACATTGCCTGCCTACATTGCCTGCCTACATTGCCTGCCTACATACCTGACTGAATGGCTGAGTACATGCCTGCCTACATGCCTGCCTACATGCCTGCCTACATTACCTGCCTACATGCCTGCCTACATGCCTGCCTACATTGCCTGCCTACATGCCTGCCTACATGCCTGCCTACATGCTGTCTGCATGGCTATGTACATGCCTGCCTACATGCCTGCCTACATGCCTGCCTACATTGCCTACCTACATGCTTGCCTACCAGCCTGCCTACATGCCTGCCTACATGCCTGCCTACATGCCTGCCTACATGCCTGCCTGCATGGCTGTGTACATGCCTGCCTACATGCCTGCCTACATTGCCTGCCTACATCCATGCCTACATGCCTGCCTACATGCCTGTCTGCATGGCTGTGTAAATGCCTGCCTATATTGCATGCCTACATGCCAGCCTACATTGCCTGCCTACATGCCTGCCTACATGCCTGCCTACATGCCTGCCTGCATGACTGTGTACATGCCTGCCTATATTCCTGCCTATATTGCCTGCCTACATGCCTGCCTGCATGGATGTGTACATGCCTGCCTACATTCCTGCCTACATTGCCTGCCTACATGCCTGCCTACATGGCTGTGTACATGCCTGCCTACATGCCTGCCTACATGCCTGCCTACATTACCTGCCTACATGCCTGCCTACATTCCTGCCTACATTGCCTGCCTACATACCTGCCTACATGCCTGCCTACATGCCTGCCTGCATGGCTGTGTACATGCCTGCCTACATGCCTGCCTGCATGGCTGTGTACATGCCTGCCTACATGCCTGCCTGCATTGCCTGCCTACATTGCCTGCATACATTGCCTGCCTACATGCCTGCCTGCATGGATGTGTACATGCCTGCCTACATTCCTGCATACATTGCCTGCCTACATGCCTGCCTACATGCCTGCCTACATGCCTGCCTACATGCCTGCCTGCATGGCTGTGTACATGCCTGCCTACATGCCTGCCTACATTGCCTGCCTACATACATGCCTACATGCCTGCCTACATGCCTGTCTGCATGGCTGTGTAAATGCCTGCCTATATTGCATGCCTACATGCCAGCCTACATTGCCTGCCTACATGCCTGCCTACATGCCTGCCTACATGCCTGCCTGCATGACTGTGTACATGCCTGCCTATATTCCTGCCTACATTGCCTGCCTACATGCCTGCCTGCATGGATGTGTACATGCCTGCCTACATTCCTGCCTACATTGCCTGCCTACATGCCTGCCTGCATGGCTGTGTACATGCCTGCCTACATGCCTGCCTACATGCCTGCCTACATTACCTGCCTACATGCCTGCCTACATTCCTGCCTACATTGCCTGCCTACATACCTGCCTACATGCCTGCCTACATGCCTGCCTGCATGGCTGTGTACATGCCTGCCTACATGCCTGCCTGCATGGCTGTGTACATGCCTGCCTACATGCCTGCCTGCATTGCCTGCCTACATTGCCTGCATACATTGCCTGCCTACATGCCTGCCTGCATGGATGTGTACATGCCTACCTACATTCCTGCATACATTGCCTGCCTACATGCCTGCCTACATGCCTACCTACATGCCTGCCTGCATGGCTGTGTACATGCCTGCCTACATGCCTGCCTGCATGGCTGTGTACATGCCTGCCTATATTCCTGCCTACATTGCCTGCCTACATGCCTGCCTGCATGGATGTGTACATGCCTGCCTACATTCCTGCCTACATTGCCTGCCTACATGCCTGCCTGCATGGCTGTGTACATGCCTGCCTACATGCCTGCCTACATGCCTGCCTGCATGGCTGTGTACATGCCTGCCTACATGCCTGTGATCCTACATTGCCTGCCTACATGCCTGCCTACATGCCTGCTTACATGCCTGCCTACATTGCCTGCCTACATGCATGTCATCCTACATTGCCTGCCTACATGCCTGCCTACATGCCTGCCTACATGCCTGCCTAAATGCCTGTCATCCTACATTACCTGCCTACATGCATGCCTACATGCCTGCCTACATGCCTGCCTACATGCCTGTCATCCTACATTGCCTGCCTACATTGCCTGCTTACTTGCCTGCCTACATGCCTGTCATCCTACATTGCCTGCCTACATGCCTGCCTGTATGGCTGTGTACATGCCTGCCTACATGCCTGCCTACATGCCTGCCTACATGCCTGTCACCCTACATTGCCTGCCTACATGCCTGCCAACACTGCCTGCCTACACTGCCTGCCTACATTGCCTGCCTACATTGCCTGCCTACATTGCCTGCCTGCATGGCTGTGTACATGCCTGTCATCCTACATTGCCTGCCTACATGCTTGCCTACATTGCCTGCCTACATGCCTGCCTCCATAGCCTGCCTACATCGCCTGCCTACATGCCTGTCTACATCCCTGCCTACATTGCCTGCCTACATTCCCTGCCTACATGCCTGCCTACATGCCTACCTGCCTACATGCCTGCCTACATGCCTGCATGCATGCTTGCCTACATTGCCTACCTACATGCCTGCCTACAAGCCTGCCTACATTGCCTGCCTACATGCCTGCCTACATGGCTGTTTACATGCCTACCTGCCTACATGCCTGCCTACATGCCTGCCTACATGCCTGCCTACATTGCCTGCCTACAGTGCCTGCCTACTTGCCTGCCTACATGCCTGCCTACATGCCTGCCTACATGCCTGCCTACATGCCTGCCTACATGCCTGCCTACATGCCTGTCTACATCCCTGCCTACATTGCCTGCCTACATTGCCTGCCTACATGCCTGTCATCCTACATTGCCTGCCTGCATTGCCTGCCTACATTGCCTGCCTACATGCCTGCCTACATGCCTGCCTACATGCCTGCCTACATTGCCTGCCTACATCGCCTGCCTACATGCCTGTGTACATCCCTGCCTACATGCCTGCCTGCATTGCCTGCCTACATGCCTGCCTACATGGCTGTCTACATGCCTACCTGCCTACATGTCTGCCTACATTGCCTGCCTACATGCCTGCCTACATGCCTGCCTACATCGCCTGCCTACATGCCTGCCTACATGCCTGTCATCCTACATTGCCTGTCTACATGACTGCCTACATGCCTTCCTACATGCTTGCCTACATTGCCTGCCTACATGCTTGTCATCTTACATTGCCTGCCTACATGCCTGCCTACATGCCTGCCTACATTGCCTGCCTACATGCCTGCCTACATGCCTGCCTACATGCCTGCCTACATTGTCTGCCTACAAATCTGCCTACATTGCCTGCCTACATTGCCTGCCTACATTGCCTGCCTACATGCCTGCCTGATGCCTGCCTACATTGCCTGCCTATATTGCCTGCCTGCATGGCTGTGTACATGCCTTCCTACATGCCTGGGTACATTGCCTGCCTATATTGCCTGCCTACATTGCCTGCCTATATTGCCTGCCTACATTGCCTGCCTTCATGCCTGCCTGCATGGCTGTGTACATGCCTGCCTACATGCCTGCCTACATTGCCTGCCTACATGCCTGCCTGCATTGCCTGCGTACATTGCCTGCCTACATGCCTGCCTGCATGCCTGCCTACGTTGCCTGCCTACATTGCCTGTCTACATGCCTGCCTACATGCCTGCCTACATGCCTGCCCACATTGCCTGCCTGCACTGCCTGCGTACATTGCCTGCGTACTTTGCCTGCCTACATGCCTGCCTACATTGCCTGCCTACATGCCTGCCTACATGCCTGCCTACATGCCTGCCTACATGCCTGTCTGCATGGCTGTGTACATGCCTGCCTACATGCCTGCCTACATTGCCTGCCTACATGCCTGCCTACATGCCTGCCTACATGTCTACCTGCCTGCTTGCCTACATGTCTACCTGCATGCTTGAATACATGTCTACCTGCATGCATGCCTACATGTCTACGTGCATGCCTGTCTACATGTCTACCTGCATGCCTGCCTACATGTCTACCTGCATGCCTGCCTACATGTCTACCTGCATCCCTGTCTACCTGCATGCCTGCCTACATGTCTACCTGCATACCTGCCTACATGTCTGTCTACATGCCTGCCTACATGTCTACCTGCCTGCCTGCCTACATGTCTGTCTACATGCTTGCCTACATGTCTACCTGCATGCCTGCCTACATGTCTACCTGCCTGCCTGCCTACATGTCTACCTGCATGCCTGCCTACATGTCTACCTGCATGCCTGCCTATATATCTATCTGCATGCCTGCCTACATGTCTTCTTGCATGCCTGCCTACATGTCTACCTGCATGCCTGCCTATATATCTATCTGCATGCCTGCCTACATGTCCTCTTGCATGCCTGCCTACATGTCTACCTGCATGCCTGCCTTCATGTCTACCTGCATGCCTGCCTACATATCTACCTGCATGCTTGCATACATGTCTACCTGCCGCCTGCCTACAAGTCTACCTGCATGCCTGCCTACATGTCGAACTGCATGCCTGCCTACATATCTACATGCCTGCCTGCCTACATGTCTGATTACGATGCCTGCCTGCCTACATTGCCTGCCTACCTACATGCATGCCTATATGCCTACATGCCTGCCTAAATGCCTGCCTACATGCCTGCCTGCATACATTGCCTGCCCAGAGTGTCTGCCTACATTGCCTTACTACATTGCCTGCCTACATTGCCTGCTTGCCTACATTGCCTGCCTACATTGCCCGTCTACATGCCTGCCTACATGCCTACCTGCCTACATTGCCTGCCTACATTACCTGCCTACATTGCCTGCCTGCCTACATGCCTGCCTACATGCCTACCTGCCTACATTGCCTGCCTACATTGCCTGCCTACATTGCCTGCCTACACTGCCTGCCTGCCTACATGCCTGCCTACATGCCTACCTGCCTACATTGCCTGTCTACATGCCTGCCTACACGCCTGCCTACATTGCCTGCCTACATGCCTGCCTACATTGCCTGCCTACACTCCCTGCCTGCTTACATGCCTGCCTACATTGCCTGCCAACATGGCTGCCTACATACCTACCTGCCTACATTGCCTGCCTACATTGCCTGCCTACATTGCCTGCCTACATTGCCTGCCTACATGCCTGTCTCCATGCCTGCCTACATGCCTGTCTATATGCCTGCCTACATGACTGCCTACATGCCTGCCTTCATGCCTGTCTACATTGCCTGCCTACATTGCCTGCCTACATTGCCTGCTCACATTGCCTGCCTACATTGCCTGCTCACATCGCCTGCCTACATTGCCTGCCTACATTGCCTGCCTACTTTGCCTGCCTGCCTACATTGCCTGCCTACTTTGCCTGCCTGCCTACATGCCTGTCTACATTGCCTGCCTACATTGCCTGCCTACATTGCCTGCTCACATTGCCAGCCTACATTGCCGGCCTACATTGCCTGCCTACTTTGCCTGTCATCTTACATTGCCTGCCTACATGCCTGCCTACATGCCTGCCTACATGCATGTCATCTTACATTGCCTGCCTACATGCCTGTCTAAATGCCTGCCGACATGCCTGCCTACATGCCTGCCTACATTGCCTACCTACATGCCTGCCTACATGCCTGCCTACATTGCCTGCCTACATTGCCTGCCTACATCGCCTGTCTACATGCCTGCCTACATGCCTGCCTACATTGCCTGCCTACATGCCTGCCTACATTGCCTGCCTACATTGACTGCCTACATTGCCTGCCAACATGCCTGCCTGCATGGCTGTGTACATGCCTGCCTACATTGCCTGCCTACATTGCCTGACTACATGCCTGCCTACATGCCTGCCTACATTGCCTGCCTACATGCCTGTCTGCATCCCTGCCTACATGCCTGCCTACATTGCCTGCCTTCATGCCTGCCTACATGCCTGTCTACATGCCTACCTGCCTACATGCCTGCCTAAATTGCCTGCCTACATTGCCTGCCTACATCGCCTACCTACATGCCTGCCTACATGCCTGCCTACATTGCTTGCCTACATGCCTGCCTCCATTGCCTGCCTACATTGACTGCCTACATTGCCTGCCTACATGCCTGCCTACAAGCCTGCCTGCATGGCTGTGTACAGGCCTGCCTACGTTGCCTGCCTACATTGCCTGCCTACATGCCTGCCTACATTGCCTGCCTACATGCCTGCCTACATGTCTGCCTACATTGTCTGCCTACATTGCCTGCCTACATCGCCTGCCAACATGCCTGCCTACATGCCTGCCTACATTGCCTGCCTACATGCCTGCCTACATTGCCTGCCTACATTGCCTGCCTACATTGCCTGCCTACATTGCCTGCCTACATGCCGGCCTGCATGGCTGAGTACATGCCTGCCTACATGCCTGCCTACATTGCCTGCCTACATTGCCTGCCTACATTGCCTGCCTACATTGCCTGCCTACATACCTGACTGAATGGCTGAGTACATGCCTGCCTACATGCCTGCCTACATGCCTGCCTACATTACCTGCCTACATGCCTGCCTACATGCCTGCCTACATTGCCTGCCTACATGCCTGCCTACATGCCTGCCTACATGCTGTCTGCATGGCTATGTACATGCCTGCCTACATGCCTGCCTACATGCCTGCCTACATTGCCTACCTACATGCTTGCCTACCAGCCTGCCTACATGCCTGCCTACATGCCTGCCTACATGCCTGCCTACATGCCTGCCTGCATGGCTGTGTACATGCCTGCCTACATGCCTGCCTACATTGCCTGCCTACATCCATGCCTACATGCCTGCCTACATGCCTGTCTGCATGGCTGTGTAAATGCCTGCCTATATTGCATGCCTACATGCCAGCCTACATTGCCTGCCTACATGCCTGCCTACATGCCTGCCTACATGCCTGCCTGCATGACTGTGTACATGCCTGCCTATATTCCTGCCTATATTGCCTGCCTACATGCCTGCCTGCATGGATGTGTACATGCCTGCCTACATTCCTGCCTACATTGCCTGCCTACATGCCTGCCTGCATGGCTGTGTACATGCCTGCCTACATGCCTGCCTACATGCCTGCCTACATTACCTGCCTACATGCCTGCCTACATTCCTGCCTACATTGCCTGCCTACATACCTGCCTACATGCCTGCCTACATGCCTGCCTGCATGGCTGTGTACATGCCTGCCTACATGCCTGCCTGCATGGCTGTGTACATGCCTGCCTACATGCCTGCCTGCATTGCCTGCCTACATTGCCTGCATACATTGCCTGCCTACATGCCTGCCTGCATGGATGTGTACATGCCTGCCTACATTCCTGCATACATTGCCTGCCTACATGCCTGCCTACATGCCTGCCTACATGCCTGCCTACATGCCTGCCTGCATGGCTGTGTACATGCCTGCCTACATGCCTGCCTACATTGCCTGCCTACATACATGCCTACATGCCTGCCTACATGCCTGTCTGCATGGCTGTGTAAATGCCTGCCTATATTGCATGCCTACATGCCAGCCTACATTGCCTGCCTACATGCCTGCCTACATGCCTGCCTACATGCCTGCCTGCATGACTGTGTACATGCCTGCCTATATTCCTGCCTACATTGCCTGCCTACATGCCTGCCTGCATGGATGTGTACATGCCTGCCTACATTCCTGCCTACATTGCCTGCCTACATGCCTGCCTGCATGGCTGTGTACATGCCTGCCTACATGCCTGCCTACATGCCTGCCTACATTACCTGCCTACATGCCTGCCTACATTCCTGCCTACATTGCCTGCCTACATACCTGCCTACATGCCTGCCTACATGCCTGCCTGCATGGCTGTGTACATGCCTGCCTACATGCCTGCCTGCATGGCTGTGTACATGCCTGCCTACATGCCTGCCTGCATTGCCTGCCTACATTGCCTGCATACATTGCCTGCCTACATGCCTGCCTACATGCCTGCCTACATGCTGCTACATGCCTGCCTACATTCCTGCATACATTGCCTGCCTACATGCCTGCCTACATGCCTGTCTACATGCCTGCCTACATGCCTGCCTACATTGCCTGCCTACATGCCTGCCTGCATGGCTGTGTACATGCCTACCTGCCTACATGCCTGCCTACATTGCCTGCCTACATGCCTGCCTACATGCCTGCCTACATTGCCTGCCTACATGCCTGCCTACATGCCTGCCTACATGCCTGCCTACATGCCTGCCTACATGCCTGCCTACATTGCCTGCCTACATGCCTGCCTACATGCCTGTCATCCTACATTGCCTGCCTACATGCCTGCCTACATTGCCTGCCTACATGCCTGCCTACATGCCTGCCTACATGCCTGCCTACATTGCCTGCCTACATGCCTGCCTACATGCCTGCCTACATCCCTGCCTACATTGCCTGCCTACATTGCCTGCCTACATGCCTGCCTACATGGCTGTCTACATGCCTACCTGCCTACATGCCTGCCTACATTGCCTGCCTACATGCCTGCCTACATGCCTGCCTACATTGCCTGCCTACAGTGCCTGCCTACATGCCTGCATGCCTGCCTACATGCCTGCCTACATCCCTGCTTACATTGCCTGCCTACATTGCCTGCCTACATGCCTGTCATCCTACATTGCCTGCCTACATGCTTGCCTACATTGCCTGCCTACATGCTTGCCTACATTCCTGCCTACATGCCTACCTCCATTGCCTGCCTACATCGCCTGCCTACATGCCTGTCTACATCCCTGCCTACATGCCTGCCTACATTGCCTGGCTACAGGACCTTCCTTCATGCCTGCCTACATGCCTGTCTACATCCCTGCCTACATTGCCTGCCTACATCGCCTGCCTAAATGCCTGTCTGCATCCCTGCCTACATGCCTGCCTACATTACCTGCCTTCATGCCTGCCTACATGCCTGTCTACATGCCTACCTGCCTACATGCCTGCCTACATTGCCTGCCTACATGCCTGCCTACATTGCCTGCCTACATGCCTGCCTACATGCCAGCCTACATGCCTGTCATCCTACATTGGCTGCCTGCACGCCTGCCTACATGCCTGCCTACATTGCCTGCCTACATCCCTGCCTACATTGCCTGCCTACATGCCTGCCTACATGCCTGCCTACATGCCTGTCATCCTACATTGGCTGCCTGCACGCCTGCCTACATGCCTGCCTACATTGCCTGCCTACATGCCTGCCTACATGCCGACATGCATGCATTGCCTGCCTACATTGCCTGCCTACATGTCTGCCTACATTGCCTGCCAATATGCCTGCCTACATGCCTACCTGCATACATTGCCTTCCAATATGCCTGCCTACATTGCCTGCCTTAATTGCTTGCCTACATGCCTGCCTACATTGCTTGCCTACATGCCTGCCTGCCGCCTGAAGAACTATCTACTACCTGCCTACAGTCCTACCTACCTACATAACCACCTACCGACCCATCCACGTACTTACGTACCTACGGAAGTACCTGCCTGCCTGCCCACCTACCTACCTACCTACCTACCTCCCTACCTGCTTGTCTGCCTGCCTTTCTACCTGCCTTTCTTCCTACCTACCTACGTACCTACTTACCATTCTATCTGCCTACCTACCTACATAAATACTTACCAACCTATCTGCCTACCTAACTACATACCTACTTATCAACCTATCTGCCTACCTGCCTACCTGCTTACCTACCTACCTACCTACCTACCTACCTATCTACCTACCTACCTACCTACCTACTTGCCTACCTACCTTCTTACCTACCTGCCTACCTAACTATATATACGTACCTCGTATATCTACCCACCCATCCACTCACACCTCCCTCACTTATTGCCAATATCTTCTCCACAAGTCGGTCCCCCGTGCCCTCCCTCTCTCCTTTACTGCACAGTGGTGACCTTTCACGAGAAACACAGCCTTGTTTCCAAGACCACGAGAAACACAGTCTTGTTTCCAAGACCACGAGAAACACAGCCTTGTTTCCAAGACCACGAGAAACACAGTCTTGTTTCCAAGACCACGAGAAACTCTGCCTTGTTTCCGAGACCACGAGAAACACAGCCTTGTTTCTAAGACCACGAGAAACACAGCCTTGTTTCCAAGACCACGAGAAACACAGTCTTGTTTCCAAGACCACGAGAAACACAGCCTTGTTTCCAAGACCACGAGAAAAACAGTCTTGTTTCCGAGACCACGAAAAACACAGTCTTGTTTCCAAGACCACGAGAAACACAGCCTTGTTTCCAATACCACGAGAAACTCAGCCTTGTTTCCGAGACCATGAGAAACACGGCTTTGTTTCCGAGACCGCGAGAAACACAGCCTTGTGTCCAAGACCACGAGAAACTCTGTCTTGTTTCCGAGACCACGAGAAACACAGCCTTGTTTCTAAGACCACGAGAAACACAGCCTTGTTTCCAATACCACAAGAAACTCAGCCTTGTTTCCGAGACCACGAAAAACACAGTCTTGTTTCCGAGACCACGAAAAACACAGTCTTGTTTCCGAGACCACGAAAAACACAGTCTTGTTTCCGAGACCACGAGAAACACAGCCTTGTTTCCGAGACCACGAGAAACACAGCCTTGTTTCCAAGACCACGAGAAACACAGCCTTGTTTCCAAGACCACGAGAAAAACAGTCTTGTTTCCGAGACCACGAAAAACACAGTCTTGTTTCCGAGACCACGAGAAACACAGCCTTGTTTCCGAGACCACGAGAAA
>JAWQFJ010014013.1:0-17414 GCA_034096865.1 Theodoxus fluviatilis | reverse complement strand
AAGGGCAAAGCCCATACGACTCACAGCTGACCTTGACCTTACATGACCTTGCCTTTACATGACCTTGACCTCGTGTGACATTCAAGGTCAAGGTCAAACAACTAAACCTAGCAATGACGTCATACACTAAGAACTGCTTTACACATTTTTCCTACCAAAATACATGTGACCTTGACCCAAGGTCAAGGTCATCCAAGGTCATGCAATACAAAGCTGTTAATTCAAGACATAGGAAGCACAATGGTGCTTATTGGCACTTTCTACCATGAGATATGGTCACTTTTAGTGGTTCACTACCCCATTTTGGTCACATTTCATAAGGGTCAAAGTGACCTTGACCTTGATGATATGTGACCAAATGTGTCTCATGATGAAAGTATAACATGTGTACTACAATGTTATGAAGTTTGGAAGAGTTATCTTCCATAGTTCAGGGTCAAGGTCACTTCAAAATATGTATACAATCAAACTTTGAAGAGTTCCTGTGACCTTGACCTTGAAGCAAGGTCAAGTCACTGTGTACGTTTTTGTACGCCTTGTCATCCTACACATTCATGCCAAATTGGGTGTTGATAGACTTAATAGTCTCCGAGAAAAATCCAACGTTAAAGTTTTTTACGGATTAAAGGACGCCCTGACGCCCGGTCTGCCCAGACGCCAGGACGGACGCCTGGACGGACGACACGGGTGACCTAGTATGAAAGTATAACATGTGTACTACAATGTTATGAAGTTTGGAAAAGTTATCTTTCATAGTTCAGGGTCAAGGTCACTTCAAAATATGTATACAATCCAACTTTAAAGAGCTCCTGTGACCTTGACCTTGAAGCAAGGTCAATCAAACTGGTATCAAAAGATAGGGATTACTTTGCCCTATACACCATATATAGGTCAGGTATCCAATCTCAAAAACTTCAGAGAAAATTGGGAAAATGTGAAAAATGGCTGTTTTTTAGACAACATTTACGGCCCCTGCAACCATGACCTTGAAGCAAGTCAAGTCACTATGTATGTTTTTTGACGCCTTGTCATCATACACCATCATGCCAAATGGGTGTTGATAGACTTAATAGTCCCGAAGAAAAATCCAACGTTAAGTTTTTCACGGACGCCCGGACGCCCGCGGACGCGGACGGACGACACGGGTGAGTACATAGACTCACTTTTGCTCGCATGAGAGTCAATAATAGGAGGACAGCTCAGAAAACATGACTAAAATGGATGCTCAGCAAAAATGATAATAAGGATGCCAGCAAAGCATGACTAATATGAGGTGACAGCAAACACATGAAAAAGGGAGCTTCCAAAACATGACTAATAATGGGACTCAGCAAACATGCCATAATGGATGCGACAGCAAAACATGACTAATATGGATGCTCAGCAAAACATGACTAATAATGGGATGGACTCAGCAAACATGACTAATAATGGGATGCTCAGCAAAAACATGACTAATAATGGGATGGCAGCAAACATGACTAATAATGGGATGGACAGCAAAACATGACTAATAATGGGATGCTCAGCAAACATGACTAATAATGGGATGGACAGCAAAACATGACTATTAATGGGATGCTCAGCAAAACATGACTATAATGGGATGCTCAGCAAACATGACTAAAATGGGATGGACAGCAAACATGACTAATAATGGGATGGACAGCAAAGCATGACTAATAATGGGATGGACAGCAAAACATGACTATTAATGGGATGCTCAGCAAAACATGACTAATAATGGGATGGACAGCAAAACATGACTAATAATGGGATGCTCAGCAAAACATGACTAATAATGGGATGGACAGCAAAACATGACTAATAATGGGATGGACAGCAAAAAATGACTAATAATGGGATGCTCAGCAAAACATGACTAATAATGGGATGGACAGCAAAACATGACTATTAATGGGATGCTCAGCAAAACATGACTAATAATGGGATGGACAGCAAAACATGACTAATAATGGGATGGACAGCAAAAAATGACTATTAATGGGATGCTCAGCAAAACATGACTAATAATGGGATGGACAGCAAAACGTGACTAATAATGGGATGGACAGCAAAACATGACTAATAATGGGATGGACAGCAAAGCATGACTAATAATGGGATGCTCAGCAAAACATGACTAATAATGGGATGCTCAGCAAAACATGACTAATAATGGGATGGACAGCAAAAAATGACTATTAATGGGATGCTCAGCAAAACATGACTATTAATGGGATGCTCAGCAAAACATGACTAATAATGGGATGGACAGCAAAAAATGACTATTAATGGGATGCTCAGCAAAACATGACTAATAATGGGATGCTCAGCAAAACATGACTAATAATGGGATGGACAGCAAAACATGACTAATAATGGGATGCTCAGCAAAACATGACTAATAATGGGATGGACAGCAAAACATGACTATTAATGGGATGCTCAGCAAAACATGACTATTAATGGGATGCTCAGCAAAACATGACTAATAATGGGATGGACAGCAAAACATGACTAATAATGGGATGGACAGCAAAGCATGACTAATAATGGGATGGACAGCAAAACATGACTAATAATGGGATGCTCAGCAAAACATGACTAATAATGGGATGCTCAGCAAAACATGACTATTAATGGGATGCTCAGCAAAACATGACTAATAATGGGATGGACAGCAAAACATGACTAACAAAAAGGGCAAAGCCCATACGACTCACATGCTTGACCTTGACCTTTACATGACCTTGACCTTTACATGACCTTGACCTACGTGTGACCTTCAAGGTCAAGGTCAAACAACTAAACCTAGCAATGACGTCATACACTAAGAACTGCTTTACACATTTTTCCTACCAAAATACATGTGACCTTGACCCAAGGTCAAGGTCATCCAAGGTCATGCAATACAAAGCTGTTAATTCAAGACATAGGAAGCACAATGGTGCTTATTGGCACTTTCTACCATGAGATATGGTCACTTTTAGTGGTTCACTACCCCATTTTGGTCACATTTCATAAGGGTCAAAGTGACTTTGACCTTGATGATATGTGACCAAATGTGTCTCATGATGAAAGTATAACATGTGTACTACAATGTTATGAAGTTTGGAAGAGTTATCTTCCATAGTTCAGGGTCAAGGTCACTTCAAAATATGTATACAATCAAACTTTGAAGAGTTCCTGTGACCTTGACCTTGAAGCAAGGTCAAGTCACTGTGTACGTTTTTGTACGCCTTGTCATCCTACACATTCATGCCAAATTGGGTGTTGATAGACTTAATAGTCTCTGAGAAAAATCCAACGTTAAAGTTTTTTACGGATTAAAGGACGCCCTGACGCCCGGTCTGCCCAGACGCCAGGACGGACGCCTGGACGCCCGGACGGACGACACGGGTGACCTAGTATGAAAGTATAACATGTGTACTACAATGTTATGAAGTTTGGAAAAGTTATCTTTCATAGTTCAGGGTCAAGGTCACTTCAAAATATGTATACAATCCAACTTTAAAGAGCTCCTGTGACCTTGACCTTGAAGCAAGGTCAATCAAACTGGTATCAAAAGATAGGGATTACTTTGCCCTATACACCATATATAGGTCAGGTATCCAATCTCAAAAACTTCAGAGAAAATTGGGAAAATGTGAAAAATGGCTGTTTTTTAGACAACATTTACGGCCCCTGCGACCTTGACCTTGAAGCAAGGTCAAGTCACTATGTATGTTTTTTGACGCCTTGTCATCATACACCATAATGCCAAATTGGGTGTTGATAGACTTAATAGTCTCCGAGAAAAATCCAACGTTAAAGTTTTTCACGGACGCCCGGACGCCCGGACGGACGACACGGGTGAGTACATAGACTCACTTTTGCTTCGCATGTGAGTCAATAATGGGATGGACAGCAAAACATGACTATTAATGGGATGCTCAGCAAAACATGACTAATAATGGGATGGACAGCAAAACATGATTAATAATGGGATGGACAGCAAAACATGACTAATAATGGGATGGACAGCAAAACATGACTAATAATGAGATGGACAGCAAAACATGACTAATAATGGGATGGACAGCAAATCATGACTAATAATGGGATGCTCAGCAAAACATGACTAATAATGGGATGCTCAGCAAAAAATGACTAATAATGGGATGGACAGCAAAGCATGACTAATAATGAGGTGGACAGCAAAACATGACTAATAATGGGGAGCTCAGCAAAACATGACTAATAATGGGATGCTCAGCAAAACATGACCCATAATGGGATGGACAGCAAAACATGACTAATAATGGGATGCTCAGCAAAACATGACTAATAATGGGATGGACAGCAAAACATGACTAATAATGGGATGGACAGCAAAACATGACTAATAATGGAATGGACAGCAAAACATGACTATTAATGGGATGCTCAGCAAAACATGACTAATAATGGGATGGACAGCAAAACATGACTAATAATGGGATGCTCAGCAAAACATGACTAATAATGGGATGCTCAGCAAAACATGACTAATAATGGGATGCTCAGCAAAACATGACTAATAATGGGATGCTCAGCAAAACATGACTATTAATGGGATGGACAGCAAAACATGACTAATAATGGGATGGACAGCAAAACATGACTGATAATGGGATGCTCAGCAAAACATGACTAATAATGGGATGCTCAGCAAAACGACTAATAATGGGATGGACAGCAAAACATGACTAATAATGGAATGGACAGCAAAGCATGACTAATAATGGGATGGACAGCAAAACATGACTAATAATGGGATGGACAGCAAAACATGACTATTAATGGGATGCTCAGCAAAACATGACTAATAATGGGATGGACAGCAAAACATGACTATTAATGGGATGCTCAGCAAAACATGACTAATAATGGGATGCTCAGCAAAACATGACTAATAATGGGATGGACATCAAAACATGACTATTAATGGGATGCTCAGCAAAACATTACTAATAATGGGATGCTCAGCAAAACATGACTAATAATGGGATGGACAGCAAAACATGACTAATAATGGGATGGACAGCAAAACATGACTAATAATGGGATGCTCAGCAAAACATGACTAATAATGGGATGCTCAGCAAAACATGACTAATAATGGGATGGACATCAAAACATGACTATTAATGGGATGCTCAGCAAAACATGACTAATAATGGGATGCTCAGCAAAACATGACTAATAATGGGATGCTCAGCAAAACATGACTAATAATGGGATGGACAGCAAAACATGACTAATAATGGGATGGACAGCAAAACATGACTAATAATGGGATGGACAGCAAAACATGACTAATAATGGGATGGACAGCAAAACATTACTAATAATGGGATGCTCAGCAAAACATGACTAATAATGGGATGGACAGCAAAACATGACTAATAATGGGATGGACAGCAAAACATGACTAATAATGGGATGGACAGCAAAACATGACTATTAATGGGATGCTCAGCAAAACATGACTAATAATGGGATGCTCAGCAAAACATGACTAATAATGGGATGCTCAGCAAAACATGACTAATAATGGGATGGACAGCAAAACATGACTAATAATGGGATGCTCAGCAAAACATGACTAATAATGGGATGGACAGCAAAACATGACTAATAATGGGATGGACAGCAAAACATGACTAATAATGGGATGCTCAGCAAAACATGACTAATAATGGGATGCTCAGCAAAACATGACTAATAATGGGATGCTCAGCAAAACATGACTAATAATGGGATGGACAGCAAAACATGACTAATAATGGGATGCTCAGCAAAACATGACTAATAATGGGATGGACAGCAAAACATGACTAATAATGGGATGGACAGCAAAACATGACTAATAATGGGATGCTCAGCAAAACATGACTAATAATGGGATGCTCAGCAAAACATGACTAATAATGGGATGCTCAGCAAAACATGACTAATAATGGGATGCTCAGCAAAACATGACTAATAATGGGATGCTCAGCAAAACATGACTAATAATGGGATGGACAGCAAAACATGACTAATAATGGGATGCTCAGCAAAACATGACTAATAATGGGATGCTCAGCAAAACATGACTAATAATGGGATGCTCAGCAAAACATGACTAATAATGGGATGGACAGCAAAACATGACTAATAATGGGATGGACAGCAAAACATGACTAATAATGGGATGGACAGCAAAACATGACTAATAATGGGATGCTCAGCAAAACATGACTAATAATGGGATGCTCAGCAAAACATGACTAATAATGGGATGGACAGCAAAACATGACTATTAATGGGATGCTCAGCAAAACATGACTAATAATGGGATGCTCAGCAAAACATGACTAATAATGGGATGGACAGCAAAACATGACTAATAATGGGATGGACAGCAAAACATGACTATTAATGGGATGCTCAGCAAAACATGACTAATAATGGGATGCTCAGCAAAACATGACTAATAATGGGATGGACAGCAAAACATGACTAATAATGGGATGCTCAGCAAAACATGACTAATAATGGGATGCTCAGCAAAACATGACTAATAATGGGATGCTCAGCAAAACATGACTAATAATGGGATGGACAGCAAAACATGACTAATAATGGGATGGACAGCAAAACATGACTAATAATGGGATGGACAGCAAAACATGACTAATAATGGGATGGACAGCAAAACATGACTAATAATGGGATGCTCAGCAAAACATGACTAATAATGGGATGGACAGCAAAACATGACTAATAATGGGATGGACAGCAAAACATGACTAATAATGGGATGGACAGCAAAACATGACTAATAATGGGATGCTCAGCAAAACATGACTAATAATGGGATGCTCAGCAAAACATGACTAATAATGGGATGCTCAGCAAAACATGACTAATAATGGGATGGACAGCAAAACATGACTAATAATGGGATGCTCAGCAAAACATGACTAATAATGGGATGGACAGCAAAACATGACTAATAATGGGATGGACAGCAAAACATGACTAATAATGGGATGCTCAGCAAAACATGACTAATAATGGGATGCTCAGCAAAACATGACTAATAATGGGATGCTCAGCAAAACATGACTAATAATGGGATGCTCAGCAAAACATGACTAATAATGGGATGGACAGCAAAACATGACTAATAATGGGATGGACAGCAAAACATGACTAATAATGGGATGCTCAGCAAAACATGACTAATAATGGGATGCTCAGCAAAACATGACTAATAATGGGATGGACAGCAAAACATGACTAATAATGGGATGCTCAGCAAAACATGACTAATAATGGGATGGACAGCAAAACATGACTAATAATGGGATGGACAGCAAAACATGACTAATAATGGGATGCTCAGCAAAACATGACTAATAATGGGATGCTCAGCAAAACATGACTAATAATGGGATGCTCAGCAAAACATGACTAATAATGGGATGGACAGCAAAACATGACTAATAATGGGATGGACAGCAAAACATGACTAATAATGGGATGGACAGCAAAACATGACTAATAATGGGATGGACAGCAAAGCATGACTAATAATGGGATGCTCAGCAAAACATGACTAATAATGGGATGCTCAGCAAAACATGACTAATAATGGGATGCTCAGCAAAACATGACTAATAATGGGATGCTCAGCAAAACATGACTAATAATGGGATGCTCAGCAAAACATGACAAATAATGGGATGGACAGCAAAACATGACTAATAATGGGATGCTCAGCAAAACATGACTAATAATGGGATGCTCAGCAAAACATGACTAATAATGGGATGCTCAGCAAAACATGACTAATAATGGGATGGACAGCAAAACATGACTAATAATGGGATGGACAGCAAAACATGACTAATAATGGGATGGACAGCAAAACATGACTATAATGGGATGCTCAGCAAAACATGACTAATAATGGGATGCTCAGCAAAACATGACTAATAATGGGATGGACAGCAAAACATGACTATTAATGGGATGCTCAGCAAAACATGACTAATAATGGGATGGACAGCAAAACATGACTAATAATGGGATGGACAGCAAAACATGACTAATAATGGGATGCTCAGCAAAACATGACTGATAATGGGATGGACAGCAAAACATGACTAATAATGGGATGCTCAGCAAAACATGACTATTAATGGGATGCTCAGCAAAACATGACTAATAATGGGATGCTCAGCAAAACATAACTAATAATGGGATGCTCAGCAAAACATGACTAATAATGGGATGGACAGCAAAACATGACTAATAATGGGATGGACAGCAAAACATGACTATTAATGGGATGCTCAGCAAAACATGACTAATAATGGGATGGACAGCAAAACATGACAAATAATGGGATGCTCAGCAAAACATGACTAATAATGGGATGCTCAGCAAAACATGACTAATAATGGGATGCTCAGCAAAACATGACTAATAATGGGATGGACAGCAAAACATGACTAATAATGGGATGGACAGCAAAACATGACTAATAATGAGATGGACAGCAAAACATGACTAATAATGGGATGGACAGCAAAGCATGACTAATAATGGGATGCTCAGCAAAACATGACTAATAATGGGATGCTCAGCAAAACATGACTAATAATGGGATGCTCAGCAAAACATGACTAATAATGGGATGCTCAGCAAAACATGACTAATAATGGGATGCTCAGCAAAACATGACAAATAATGGGATGGACAGCAAAACATGACTAATAATGGGATGCTCAGCAAAACATGACTAATAATGGGATGCTCAGCAAAAAATGACTAATAATGGGATGCTCAGCAAAACATGACTAATAATGGGATGGACAGCAAAACATGACTAATAATGGGATGGACAGCAAAACATGACAAATAATGGGATGCTCAGCAAAACATGACTAATAATGGGATGCTCAGCAAAACATGACTAATAATGGGATGCTCAGCAAAACATGACTAATAATGGGATGGACAGCAAAACATGACTAATAATGGGATGGACAGCAAAACATGACTAATAATGAGATGGACAGCAAAACATGACTAATAATGGGATGGACAGCAAAGCATGACTAATAATGGGATGCTCAGCAAAACATGACTAATAATGGGATGCTCAGCAAAACATGACTAATAATGGGATGCTCAGCAAAACATGACTAATAATGGGATGCTCAGCAAAACATGACTAATAATGGGATGCTCAGCAAAACATGACAAATAATGGGATGGACAGCAAAACATGACTAATAATGGGATGCTCAGCAAAACATGACTAATAATGGGATGCTCAGCAAAAAATGACTAATAATGGGATGCTCAGCAAAACATGACTAATAATGGGATGGACAGCAAAACATGACTAATAATGGGATGGACAGCAAAACATGACTAATAATGGGATGGACAGCAAAACATGACTATTAATGGGATGCTCAGCAAAACATGACTAATAATGGGATGCTCAGCAAAACATGACTAATAATGGGATGGACAGCAAAACATGACTATTAATGGGATGCTCAGCAAAACATGACTAATAATGGGATGGACAGCAAAACATGACTAATAATGGGATGGACAGCAAAACATGACTAATAATGGGATGCTCAGCAAAACATGACTGATAATGGGATGGACAGCAAAACATGACTAATAATGGGATGCTCAGCAAAACATGACTATTAATGGGATGCTCAGCAAAACATGACTAATAATGGGATGCTCAGCAAAACATAACTAATAATGGGATGCTCAGCAAAACATGACTAATAATGGGATGGACAGCAAAACATGACTAATAATGGGATGGACAGCAAAACATGACTATTAATGGGATGCTCAGCAAAACATGACTAATAATGGGATGCTCAGCAAAACATGACTAATAATGGGATGGACAGCAAAACATGACTATTAATGGGATGCTCAGCAAAACATGACTAATAATGGGATGGACAGCAAAACATGACTAATAATGGGATGGACAGCAAAACATGACTAATAATGGGATGCTCAGCAAAACATGACTGATAATGGGATGGACAGCAAAACATGACTAATAGTGGGATGCTCAGCAAAACATGACTATTAATGGGATGCTCAGCAAAACATGACTAATAATGGGATGCTCAGCAAAACATGACTAATAATGGGATGCTCAGCAAAACATGACTAATAATGGGATGGACAGCAAAACATGACTAATAATGGGATGCTCAGCAAAACATGACTAATAATGGGATGCTCAGCAAAACATGACTAATAATGGGATGCTCAGCAAAACATGACTAATAATGGGATGCTCAGCAAAACATGACTAATAATGGGATGCTCAGCAAAACATGACTAATAATGGGATGCTCAGCAAAACATGACTATTAATGGGATGCTCAGCAAAACATGACTAATAATGGGATGGACAGCAAAACATGACTAATAATGGGATGCTCAGCAAAACATGACTAATAATGGGATGCTCAGCAAAACATGACTAATAATGGGATGCTCAGCAAATCATGACTAATAATGGGATGCTCAGCAAAACATGACTAATAATGGGATGGACAGCAAAACATGACTAATAATGGGATGGACAGCAAAACATGACTAATAATGGGATGCTCAGCAAAACATGACTAATAATGGGATGCTCAGCAAAACATGACTAATAATGGGATGCTCAGCAAATCATGACTAATAATGGGATGCTCAGCAAAACATGACTAATAATGGGATGGACAGCAAAACATGACTAATAATGGGATGGACAGCAAAACATGACTAATAATGGGATGCTCAGCAAAACATGACTAATAATGGGATGCTCAGCAAAACATGACAAATAATGGGGTTGGCAGATGGAGGTTCATGGCTTATCACACTCTAATTTAAATGTGCACAAACCACTACAATTATAATAAATGCACCAAAAAAAGCAATTATGACCACAGATTTACACCTCTCACGAATCATGTAACAGATGCGGCAGGACGATTTATACAAAAGTAAAACACAACTGAAATAATGTCACTCAAACAAGTCCAAAATTAAATGAATTAAAACTGAGTGGTGACAATCACACCACACTACACTACACCTGTGTGGAAATGGCACTGATCTTGCTAACAGCTAGGGCGAGGGAAGACCACTCACACCAAAGACGGCAGGGACAGGAGAGGGGAAGGAGACAGGACAAGAGACTGAAGAGATAGAAAACACACGCATGCACACACGCACACACACACACACACACACATGCACACACACACACACACACATGCACACGCACACACGCACACAACTTACATTTCATTTCAAAGCGCGGCCCCACTTCCTCCAGCTCGATGTTCTTGCCTTCCTGTCTGTACACGTGGTGTCTGCAACACAGGCACAGTGACTAGACACAGGCCTTAGACACAATGGATAGACACAGGATAGATGTTCTTGCCTTCCTGTCTGTACACGTGGTGTCTGCAACACAGGCACAGTGACTAGACACAGCCTTAGACACAATGGATAGACACAGGATAGATGTTCTTGCCTTCCTGTCTGTACACGTGGTGTCTGCAACACAGGCACAGTGACTAGACACAGCCTTAGACACAATGGATAGACACAGGATAGATGTTCTTGCCTTCCTGTCTGTACACGTGGTGTCTGCAACACAGGCACAGTGACTAGACACAGCCTTAGACACAATGGATAGACACAGGATAGATGTTCTTGCCTTCCTGTCTGTACACGTGGTGTCTGCAACACAGGCACAGTGACTAGACACAGGCCTTAGACACAATGGATAGACACAGGATAGATGTTCTTGCCTTCCTGTCTGTACACGTGGTGTCTGCAACACAGGCACAGTGACTAGACACAGGCCTTAGACACAATGGATAGACACAGGATAGATGTTCTTGCCTTCCTGTCTGTACACGTGGTGTCTGCAACACAGGCACAGTGACTAGACACAGGCCTTAGACACAATGGATAGACACAGGATAGATGTTCTTGCCTTCCTGTCTGTACACGTGGTGTCTGCAACACAGGCACAGTGACTAGACACAGGCCTTAGACACAATGGATAGACACAGGATAGATGTTCTTGCCTTCCTGTCTGTACACGTGGTGTCTGCAACACAGGCACAGTGACTAGACACAGGCCTTAGACACAATGGATAGACACAGGATAGATGTTCTTGCCTTCCTGTCTGTACACGTGGTGTCTGCAACACAGGCACAGTGACTAGACACAGGCCTTAGACACAATGGATAGACACAGGATAGATGTTCTTGCCTTCCTGTCTGTACACGTGGTGTCTGCAACACAGGCACAGTGACTAGACACAGGCCTTAGACACAATGGATAGACACAGGATAGATGTTCTTGCCTTCCTGTCTGTACACGTGGTGTCTGCAACACAGGCACAGTGACTAGACACAGGCCTTAGACACAATGGATAGACACAGGATAGATGTTCTTGCCTTCCTGTCTGTACACGTGGTGTCTGCAACACAGGCACAGTGACTAGACACAGGCCTTAGACACAATGGATAGACACAGGATAGATGTTCTTGCCTTCCTGTCTGTACACGTGGTGTCTGCAACACAGGCACAGTGACTAGACACAGGCCTTAGACACAATGGATAGACACAGGATAGATGTTCTTGCCTTCCTGTCTGTACACGTGGTGTCTGCAACACAGGCACAGTGACTAGACACAGGCCTTAGACACAATGGATAGACACAGGATAGATGTTCTTGCCTTCCTGTCTGTACACGTGGTGTCTGCAACACAGGCACAGTGACTAGACACAGGCCTTAGACACAATGGATAGACACAGGATAGATGTTCTTGCCTTCCTGTCTGTACACGTGGTGTCTGCAACACAGGCACAGTGACTAGACACAGGCCTTAGACACAATGGATAGACACAGGATAGATGTTCTTGCCTTCCTGTCTGTACACGTGGTGTCTGCAACACAGGCACAGTGACTAGACACAGGCCTTAGACACAATGGATAGACACAGGATAGATGTTCTTGCCTTCCTGTCTGTACACGTGGTGTCTGCAACACAGGCACAGTGACTAGACACAGGCCTTAGACACAATGGATAGACACAGGATAGATGTTCTTGCCTTCCTGTCTGTACACGTGGTGTCTGCAACACAGGCACAGTGACTAGACACAGGCCTTAGACACAATGGATAGACACAGGATAGATGTTCTTGCCTTCCTGTCTGTACACGTGGTGTCTGCAACACAGGCACAGTGACTAGACACAGGCCTTAGACACAATGGATAGACACAGGATAGATGTTCTTGCCTTCCTGTCTGTACACGTGGTGTCTGCAACACAGGCACAGTGACTAGACACAGGCCTTAGACACAATGGATAGACACAGGATAGATGTTCTTGCCTTCCTGTCTGTACACGTGGTGTCTGCAACACAGGCACAGTGACTAGACACAGGCCTTAGACACAATGGATAGACACAGGATAGATGTTCTTGCCTTCCTGTCTGTACACGTGGTGTCTGCAACACAGGCACAGTGACTAGACACAGGCCTTAGACACAATGGATAGACACAGGATAGATGTTCTTGCCTTCCTGTCTGTACACGTGGTGTCTGCAACACAGGCACAGTGACTAGACACAGGCCTTAGACACAATGGATAGACACAGGATAGATGTTCTTGCCTTCCTGTCTGTACACGTGGTGTCTGCAACACAGGCACAGTGACTAGACACAGGCCTTAGACACAATGGATAGACACAGGATAGATGTTCTTGCCTTCCTGTCTGTACACGTGGTGTCTGCAACACAGGCACAGTGACTAGACACAGGCCTTAGACACAATGGATAGACACAGGATAGATGTTCTTGCCTTCCTGTCTGTACACGTGGTGTCTGCAACACAGGCACAGTGACTAGACACAGGCCTTAGACACAATGGATAGACACAGGATAGATGTTCTTGCCTTCCTGTCTGTACACGTGGTGTCTGCAACACAGGCACAGTGACTAGACACAGGCCTTAGACACAATGGATAGACACAGGATAGATGTTCTTGCCTTCCTGTCTGTACACGTGGTGTCTGCAACACAGGCACAGTGACTAGACACAGGCCTTAGACACAATGGATAGACACAGGATAGATGTTCTTGCCTTCCTGTCTGTACACGTGGTGTCTGCAACACAGGCACAGTGACTAGACACAGGCCTTAGACACAATGGATAGACACAGGATAGATGTTCTTGCCTTCCTGTCTGTACACGTGGTGTCTGCAACACAGGCACAGTGACTAGACACAGGCCTTAGACACAATGGATAGACACAGGTTATAGATGTTCTTGCCTTCCTGTCTGTACACGTGGTGTCTGCAACACAGGCACAGTGACTAGACACAGGCCTTAGACACAATGGATAGACACAGGATAGATGTTCTTGCCTTCCTGTCTGTACACGTGGTGTCTGCAACACAGGCACAGTGACTAGACACAGGCCTTAGACACAATGGATAGACACAGGATAGATGTTCTTGCCTTCCTGTCTGTACACGTGGTGTCTGCAACACAGGCACAGTGACTAGACACAGGCCTTAGACACAATGGATAGACACAGGATAGATGTTCTTGCCTTCCTGTCTGTACACGTGGTGTCTGCAACACAGGCACAGTGACTAGACACAGGCCTTAGACACAATGGATAGACACAGGATAGATGTTCTTGCCTTCCTGTCTGTACACGTGGTGTCTGCAACACAGGCACAGTGACTAGACACAGGCCTTAGACACAATGGATAGACACAGGATAGATGTTCTTGCCTTCCTGTCTGTACACGTGGTGTCTGCAACACAGGCACAGTGACTAGACACAGGCCTTAGACACAATGGATAGACACAGGATAGATGTTCTTGCCTTCCTGTCTGTACACGTGGTGTCTGCAACACAGGCACAGTGACTAGACACAGGCCTTAGACACAATGGATAGACACAGGATAGATGTTCTTGCCTTCCTGTCTGTACACGTGGTGTCTGCAACACAGGCACAGTGACTAGACACAGGCCTTAGACACAATGGATAGACACAGGATAGATGTTCTTGCCTTCCTGTCTGTACACGTGGTGTCTGCAACACAGGCACAGTGACTAGACACAGGCCTTAGACACAATGGATAGACACAGGATAGATGTTCTTGCCTTCCTGTCTGTACACGTGGTGTCTGCAACACAGGCACAGTGACTAGACACAGGCCTTAGACACAATGGATAGACACAGCCTTAGACACAATGGACAGATACAGGCCTTAGACACAATGAACAGTCACACAGTTTAGACACAATGAACAGACATAGGCTTTAGACACAGTGAATAGACACAATGAATAGATACTGGGACTAGACACTGGGATTAGAAACAATGAATAGACACGGGGACTAGTCATGGTTTAGACCCAAGTTTAGTTATGGGGACACAGTTTAGACACAGGAGCTTGACAGGGATTACATACAGGCTTTAGACACTGGGGCTAGACACAGGATTTAGACACAATGAGTAGACATTGGGACAAGACACAGGGTTTAGACACAATGAGTAGGCACTGGGACTAGACACACGAACTAGACACAGGACTAGACACAGGACTAGACACAGGGACTAAACACAGGGACTAAACACAGGGACTAGACACATGACTAGACACAGGACTAGACACAGGAACACTCACCTGAAGGAAATCAAGTCGTCGGAGGCGGAGTAGGACATGACACGCCGAGTGTCCTCCTTGGGCGGTGGGAAGAGGTACTTGAGTATGTCCATCGTCTGCAACAGACAGTCCTCCTTCATCAGACAGTCTTCCTTCATCAGTCCTCCATCAACATACAGTCCTCATTCATCAGACAGTCTTCCTTCAACAGTCCTCCATCAACAGACAGTCCTCCATCAACAGACAGTCCTCCTTCATCAGACAGTCTTCCTTCATCAGTCCTCCATCAACATTCAGTCCTCCTTCATCAGACAGTCTTCCTTCATCAGTCCTCCATCAACATACAGTCCTCCTTCATCAGACAGTCTTCCTTCAACAGCCTTCCATCAACAGACAGTCCTCCATCAACAGACAGTCCTCCTTCATCAGACAGTCTTCCTTCATCAGTCCTCCATCAACATTCAGTCCTCCTTCATCAGACAGTCTTCCTTCATCAGTCCTCCATCAACATACAGTCCTCCTTCATCAGACAGTCTTCCTTCAACAGCCTTCCATCAACAGACAGTCCTCCATCAACACACAGTCTTCCTTTAACAGTCTTCCATCAACAGACAGTCTTCCTTCATCAGACAGTCTTCCATCATCAGTCCTCCATCAACATACAGTCCTCCTTCATCAGACAATCTTCCTTCAACAGTCTTCCATCAACAGACAGTCCTCCATCAACACACAGTCCTCCTTCATCAGACAGTCCTCCTTCAACAGTCTTCCATCAACAGACAGTCTTCCTTCAACAGTCTTCCATCAACAGACAGTCTTCCATCAACAGACAGTCTTCCATCAACAGACAGTCCTCCTTCATCAGACAGTCTTCCTTCATCAGTCCTCCATCAACAGACAGTCCTCCTTCATCAGACAGTCTTCCTTCATCAGTCCTCCATCAACAGACAGTCCTCCTTCATCAGACAGTCTTCCTTCATCAGTATTCCATCATCAGTCCTCCATCAACATACAGTCCTCCTTAATCAGACAGTCTTCCTTCAACAGTCTTCCATCAACAGACAGTCCTCCATCAACAGACAGTCCTCCTTCAACAGTCTTCCATCAACAGACAGTCTTCCTTCAACAGTCTTCCATCAACAGACAGTCTTCCTTCAACAGTCCTCCATAAACAGACAGTCCTCCATCAAGAGACAGTCTTCCTTCAACAGTCTTCCATGAACAGACAGTCCTCCATCAACAGACAGTCTTCCTTCATCAGTCCTCCATCAACAGACAGTCCTCCATCAACAGACAATCTTCCATCAACAGACAGTCTTCCATCAACAGACAGTCCTCCTTCATCAGACAGTCTTCCTTCATCAGTCCTCCATCAACAGACAGTCCTCCATCAACAGACAATCTTCCATCAACAGACAGTCTTCCATCAACAGACAGCCCTCCTTCATCAGACAGTCTTCCTTCATCAGTCCTCCATCAACAGACAGTCTTTCATCAACAGACAGTCCTCCATCAACATACAGTCCTCCATCAACAGACAGTCTTCCAACAACAGACAGTCTTCCATCAACAGACAGTCTTCCATCAACAGACAGTCCTTCTTCATCAGTCTTCCTTCATCTGATAGTATTCCA
>JAWQFJ010014010.1:22500-25000 GCA_034096865.1 Theodoxus fluviatilis | reverse complement strand
CACGACTTTTTTTGCTCCAATCTCCTCTGCAGAAACGGCCTTTACTTGCCACTAATTCCCCTCTGTCGGCGTGAACAACTTGTAATGCGCGGAGCGTCTAACTCCAATTTCAATACCCAGCACACCACGACACCATGTCACGACAACAGCTGGCATGGCAAACAACTGCGGCGCAAAAAGCAGGTGAGGGCTCAGTCCCAACAACTACTGGAAGCTTGAGACAGCGGTGGTGTTAAAAACTCAACATCTCCTTGTGCGCAGAGGATGCGTCCGTTTCCCTGCACCCGCCAGCACCTGCCCTGTGCACTGTCGCTCCCACGGCGTTCTACTCCCCGCTGTGTCTTCCACACACGTGCTCAACCGCCGCCGACCATGCTGTCGTGACGTCACCGCGCCACGCGCTGCCGTTGGTGCGCTGTGATGTGAGCCTCGATATGGAAACAGGAAGCTGCAGAGAGGGCGACCCCTGGTGGCGGTCACGTTGAAGTTTCGGTTGTCGGCCTCTGTCGCGTACAGCGGCACTGTTCAAAAACCGTACCGATGGTCTCATGAACGGTGTTCAGAAAAGCATGAGCCCCTCCTTCGAAAAGTGTACCGGTCACGCAGTGCCGATGACTGTCTATGCTGAATATAGGCAATAGGCGTTCTTCTCAAAATTACCGTAGAATAGGTTGTTAAAACAACAAAATACATATTTGGTTAGCATTGATCTGACTATCACTTTATTTCATTTCCTGTGATTAAGTAGTCTCGTCCCTTCATATTTTCCCTGCGCATGTAACCCAAACAATTTCATTTCCCAGTTCCAAAGACACCTCTGCAAATAAACCGACAAATACCTGTGACAAATTGATAAACTAGTCAACAATTCTTTACAAGTCAATGTAATTTGTACCACGACACGATGAAAGATGCAATTTGTGAGCATTACTTGTTTCTCCAACATTACATTCACGGGGAAGAGATGGGTGAGTGGGTGGGTGTGGGAAAGGGGTAAACTGCAAGCTTCCATTCAGTAAACATTTACCTCACGTCATCTGTTGGGTCCATGCATCAGCGTTTGGTAATAACTGTCAAGCTCAAATGTAACGGACAACTCAGCATCAGCGGGAGAGGAAAGGCTGATCGTGAATGAAGACAGCAAGGCGACGTTTAAAAAAAAGCCCTGTGATTAATGAGACAGGCAGCGGGCTATTTTCCACTAAGACGTAGTCTTTGGTCATATGTCAGATGGGCTCTCGCCCGGATGAAGATTACCACTTTGCCGGTGGTCGTGTGTTTCGGGGTTAGCGGAGGATATTATATTTATGAGGCCGCTGACGTCAGTCCAATTTGGACCTCAAAGACTTTGGGTCAATAGCCTCTGAAGACACAAACCTTTGATGCTGAAGCAGTGCAGTGAGAAGCTCAGAAGTTCCTCGCGCGAAGTGCGTAGCCATCGCCATGCAATCATTGCAGTAATAACAATCTCTTGTGTAATGTCAAGGGCTTTCAGAGGATATTGAAGGGCGTGGCTCGTTTGTGAACCAGAAACATACTTTTCGTGCTAAACGTAGATGTCAAGATGACGGGTAACGAATTTCATGCTGGAGTCGTCTAAACTTCGCCACTGGTGTTTACAACATGAGTGGCAGGGTAGTCTGGTCAGACAAGCAATAGAGATTTCAGCATGATTTGCACAGCTCTGATGACATTGCCGTAGTCTGGTCAGACAAGCAATAGAGATTTCAGCATGATTTGCACAGCTCTGATGACATAGCGGTAGTCTGGTCAGACAAGCAATAGAGATTTCAGCATGATTTGCACAGCTCTCATGACATTGCGGTAGTCTGGTCAGACAAGCAATAGAGATTTCAGCATGATTTGCACAGCTCTGATGCATTGCGGTAGTCTGGTCAGACAAGCAATAGAGATTTCAGCATGATTTGCACAGCTCTCATGACATTGCGCTAGTCTGGTCAGACAAGCAATAGAGATTTCAGCATGATTTGCACAGCTCTGATGACATTGCGCTAGTCTGGTCAGACAAGCAATAGAGATTTCAGCATGATTTGCACAGCGCTGATGACATTGCGGTAGTCTGGTCAGACAAGTAATAGAGATTTCAGCATGATTTGCACAGCGCTGATGACATTGCGGTAGTCTGGTCAGACAAGCAACAGAGATTTCAGCATGATTTGCACAGCTCTGATGACATTGCGATTATCAGCGAGTGCCTGTTTTCGCTGCGACGAAAGAAAACTCTTTCCCATTAATTGTACATCCCAAGATGATGTTTTTGTGTGACGTTGAGATTTTATGTAACTTCCTTTGTCAACGTGACATATAACTTACATCATATCAGCAGAAATTGCCTTTTCCTAAATTAGATTATTTGCAAATATCTCATTCTCAATAACATGTGAGCTATTTTCAATGAAGCAGTCGCCATTATATGTACTGTATTTGCAGAAGACAGACGTGACAATCTTCACACGTTCGCTGGTTAGAATCCTATGAT
>JAWQFJ010014010.1:5000-15000 GCA_034096865.1 Theodoxus fluviatilis | reverse complement strand
GAGAGAGAGAGAGAGAGAAAGAGAACGAAGAGAAAGAGAACAAAGAGAGAGAGAGACAGAGAGAGAGAAAGAGAGAGAGAACAAAGAGAGAAAGAGAGAAGACAAAGAGAGAGAGAGAGAAAGAGAGAGAGAGAGAGAAAAAAAACGAAGAAAGAGAGAACGAAGATATATATATATATATATATATATATATATATATATATAACACACATGTAATCACATCAGTCAGATAGCAAAACACATAGAGTAATGTGAAAGGATAGCTCTTGATTTCAATATGTTTTAAAAGACTTTAAAGCTAAGAAAGACTGAGGTTTGATTCAAAATGTGGAATTCCTCAAATGGACACGTACTTCCTTAATTTTTCCAGTACCATGTAAAAAGCGAACGGAGTTCATTGCAACCAGTCGCTATCATGCGAACAGAAACACGTACCCCTACATACATCCAGTTATCTATAATACTGCCCACCTGTGGTCCTCTGTTTCCCGCCTTTGTGTGACCCACTGCAGTCCACAAAGAAGGTGGCCGAGTGGTCAACGCGCTGGACCTGCAGTCGTTTGCAGCTAGTGAGTATGGGGTTCAAAACTGCATGGTTCGCAGAGTTGCACCCCCGAACCACAGGTCTTCTATTCACATTATTTCTACCCACTTAGGAGTACAACGTGTCATTAACCCTTGTATGAGCCCATGAGCCAGTATCCAGGGAGTGGAGTTGAAGTCGGTACCTGACTTTGTGCATCTTGTGTGTCTGTCACTGTGTTTGTTATCAAGCGCTGCGAAAGGATTTATAAAGCAGCCCAATGACCAGGAGGCAAAGAGTTAATCGTTTTGAAACCCAGACATGGATGATAAGTCGCTATATTATAAAACCACACACCTACGTTTAAGGTAAAAGAGCTGGAAAATGTCGGTGGATTCTTTTTAATCTGTCGACTTGTAATGGGGAAAGTTGTTTCCCAGATATCACTTGAGATAGGCTTGGTTTTGCGGGTTAGTAATCCGGCGACTGTGTGCGTTTTTGCGCTGGAAGTTTTGGCGTGAGTAGAATTAGAGTTTTGCCCCTGGGGTGGTGAGCGATTTTTTTCTCTGAAGGCTGAATAATGCGGAGTTCGTGAGTAAATCGTGAGACGATGGCTATGTTAGGGAAGGAAAAAGTTAGCATTTCAGTCGGCCTGAGTTGTGCTGTGCAGTCGGCCTGATTCTGCCTAGCAGAGTCTGCCACCGAGGAGAGAGGAGAGAAGTCAGTTTGCTGTACAGTCTGCCTTGAGTCCGCCTACAGCCAAGAGAGGGGAGAGGTTGTTCTGTCGCCTGCCTGCCCACAACGATGAGAGAGGAGAGATGAGTCTGCCTTGAATGGGCAGTGAAGTTGCCTACTTTGAAGAGTCTGCCTGTCGAAGAAGAAGAGAAGACGGAAGCAGACGAAGTGAAGCAGACGAGATCGAGAGAAGACGACGAACAGCTAGAGAGAGTGAGAGGCAGAGCACGGGTGGAAGTGAAAGGTTGGTGAAAACCTTTTATTGGGGTCGATGGTTATGTTTGTCAAGGGCTGACCTGCATATTTTATGTTTATATTATTAGAAGGCTGACCGATCCTGTTTTATGTTTATATTCGAAGGTTGACAAATATTTTATTTGTGCGGCGGTGTTCTAATTTTGTTTTCCCCTTGGGAGTGAAATCGTGGAAGACTTAGGTGTACATTTTTATGAGATTTAGATTATCAAGGAGGTTGTGATGGAATCAGATAACCAAGTAACATTCTTTTTACTTTTATTTTTTTTCTACCCCTGTTACGGGCATGTTTTTGTGAGTGATTATTAAAACATGTACTGAACCCTGGGACCGTGTTATTTCGTTTATGGATCCCCGTAACACGACTCAACAGTTGTCTTAGCAGGTCACAGCTGCAATATCGATCAGTCCAGTATCGCAGACGAAATATTAATTTGACTGCTATTCAAGTCATTGGCACCTCTGTGTGTGTGTGTGTGTGTGTGTGTGTGTGTGTGTGTGTGTGTGCGCGCGCGCGAACTAAACAAGTTATACTAACGGTGGATCAACGACGGTAGTTTTGGCACCCACGACCTCGACAGGGGGTAATTTGGTTTCATAATTTTTGCATAAAACTCATTTCTTCTAGGTGTACCATGTGAGTTGTTCTTGGAGTTTTTGTTAGCAGGCAGTACGTGTGAAGATCATCTACCAGCTAGCAGCCGGAAGCCCCATGAACCAGCCTCTCCAAAAGGACTGTTCCAAGAAGAAAGACAAGGCAGGATGAAGGCGGGATGCTTAGTTGAAAGGAAGCGTGGGTGGGAAACAGATACAAGGAAAGGAGATGGTTGTTATCAATGTTTAGTCCTGGAAAGGGATCAAAGGTGCTTGCTTGTTACTGATGACAAGCTGTGAAGTTCAGGCAACAGCGTGTGCGGCTGTCAGTGGATGGAGTCCAATAGAGCCACAGACATAACACAAGTATCAAACATACGCAAACTTACTGTTGAAATAAGAATCACAAGAGGTTTGTAATTCCAAAGGATATTAGATATCCCCTTGTCAGTAAATTATGAATAAACAAATTACTGTTGAAATAAGAATCTCAAAAAGTTTTATAATTCTAAAGGATATTACATATCCCCTTGTCCGGTTGCGATGATTAAACAGAATTACTGTTGAAATAAGTATCTGTAAAAATATGTCATTCAAAAGGATATTATATATCAATTTGTCAGGTAATGATGAATAAACACAAGTACTGTTGAAAAACGTATATTAAAAAGGAAGTAATTCTAAAGAATATTAGGCATTCCCGTATCAGGGAACAACGAAAGAAGAAATGCATGGGACTGCAGTGAGATGCTACTCGTCACACTGCACCAGGCAGTTCCCAGACTAGGAGTGGAGACTACCACGGCGCTAGATGGCCGGCTGGCCTTCCATCATGTATATATCATTTCTCACAGGAATCATTGCCTTAACGAATGGGGCATTTGCCCATAATGAGACAAGGATTCGATGGAACGAATTTTGAAACGTTTGGCGAGAATTGTTGCTAATTTACCAGGGGCATTGGTAGACATTCTATTCCCAAAGTAAAAGTTACTTCCTGTCGAGCATCAATATGCTTACCAGACAGCTACTCTGATCTTTAAAGTACCTACCCTGAGGCACTTGTAAATCTCACAGAGACGTGTTACTTCCTGTCGAGCATCAATATGCTTACCAGACAGCTACTCTGATCATTAAAGTACCTAACCCTGAAGCACTTGTAAATCTCACAGAGACGTGTTACTTCCTGTGGAGCATCAATATGCTTACCAGACAGCTACTCTGATCTTTAAAGTAACTACCCTGAAGCACTTGTAAATCTCACAGAGACGTGTTACTTCCTGTGGAGCATTAATATGCTTACCATACAGCTACTCTGATCATTAAAGTACCTAACCCTGAAGCACTTGTAAATCTCACAGAGACGACTGAGATCAATCATAATACAGCCCTCAGATCAAATGCTCAATGCCGTCTCCATCTTCCGTATGTCTATAGAGCACTCTACAGAAATTCATTTTTTTTTACAAAGCTGCTGTAATCTGGAATTCCTCTCCACTAGCAGAGAGAGAGAGAGAGAGAGAGAGAGAGGGAGAGAGATAGTAAGAGAGAGATAGTGAGAGAGATAGTGAGAGAGAGATAGTGAGAGATAGTGAGAGAGAGAGAGATTACTTTTTTTAATAGAAGACCACTGGAAGATGGACGAAACTTTCAAGTGTATCCTCTTAAAAAAAGTGAATAAAATTAAATGAAAGCTCCTCCAGCTGCATGCCAATGTACTAACCATGTCCGATTAAAAAAAACCAGACGTCTTATCGACAAGCTTGGAAACTGAAGGATCTCAAGAGTTAGTCGGAAGCGAGTCATCATTGCAGTCTGTCCAGGAAAAGAATTTCTGGTAAGTACACATTACTGCATTACACCAAAATTCGCAGGATTATTTTCTATATTTTGTAAGATACTTAGGACGAAATAAGAATTAAAAAATCGTCACCTTCTCTTAACTCCTTTTTACCCAGTCAAATTGGGAAGTGAACATTCTCCAACACCACATCTCGATTGCTTAATTCTCAGTGAAGATTCTAGCCTTGCTTAATTCTTAGCCCACACCGTAATTTGCTCCAGAGCCAGAGTGCGTGACTTCCTGACACTCAGGATCAGCTCCAGAGTTTGTCCAGGGACCCCTGTAGAGGGGGAAGGCCTTCCGGGCAGCATGACTTTCACCATCCCCTAGTCTCCACCCCACCTCATACCCCGGCCCCATCTCCCCACCCCCGACAACCAGCCTTACTTCCCAACTGTCCAACCCCCATGTCTGCCAGTGTTGGGGGAGGGAGGCCGCCATTAGCGAGGCATTCTTCTCACGTCTGAGTCTTTGTCTGCACGCGAAGCACGCCGGAGGTTCCAGACGTTGCACCGGGACTCGTTCCCAAATTTCCCCGCTGGTCTCGGCGGGGAAATTTCCCGCCATCTTCCCGCCTAATGCGACGTGAAGTGCCCTTGGGTCAGAGTCATCACTGCCGCTATTTTTTTTTGTCTGCCTCGAACTCTTTCCCAGACACTTTACTTAGTTCCGGGAGTGAAATGTGGGCCTATCTGTCGCCCTGGTGACGGCTTTGAGCCTGCAATTTAACCTCCGGTGCCTTGGTGTGACGCAAGAATTAAGGCAAAGACCAGCAATCTTGCCCATTGTGGTTCGCGCCCCAGTTGTGAGATCTCCTCTTCCAAGTGATTTGCATAGCTGCACAGCCACAAGGATGGTGCCCGCTACGCCCCCGTGGCCACGCGGTGAGCGGATGATCTGCTAAAATGCAGACCGAAGACACGCAGCCTGCGCATGACGGTTTCCGACTGAGCAATCTGTCACAAGGTCTCCAGAGATTGCAGTGTTTCTTGTAAGCTGCAATGATCTCACTGAGGTCGATATCTTGTATTGATTATATTTATTTGAAGACTTTTTCCATTTGCATCTGTTCTTTGTGTGTGGCCTATGTACATTTTAGTATAAAAAATAGCATATAGGCTAAACATGAGAGGAAGATCGATTATTCACGCAAAAGGGCAACAGTCTTCCCAAAGAGTTCCAAATTTCTCGCAGTTACACATCTTTTGCAATGTCTCTGCAGCTATTAAACACACAAATGAAGCAATGGTTCCCCGAGACGTACGAATTTTTTATTTGCAATGTCAATTTATCTGGTAATGATGGGGCTTGCAATTTTTATAAAAGCACGGCAAACTTTGTGAAATTATGTGTCCCATAAATAACTGCGTTTCTTTTGTCTGGCCTTAAGGCTTAGGTCGCGGCTTGTGAATAGCTTTCCTCTCCTTTGTTGTGGAAAGATGAGTGTTGAGAATAAGATTCAGCAGTTTCGCGCGCTTCCACGGCATGGTGTCGTGAGCGTTTCATGCAGAAAAACTTCGCTCTGTCATACCTCTATGCTTCTACAGGTTTCACGGGAAAATGCCCACCACTGACTGCAACACACTATGTTTGCAAGACGACCTCACTTGTTCCCTCTTACCATGAGTGTGGCAGAGACGCCTCCACTAGGGCAAGGCCATTTCTCTTGCCTGAAGACTAAAGCACCGAAGCCGTTAAGAGTAAGACTGCACTTTTCTTCTTTGGCTTTTATGGTCTCCCACTGTCTGTTGATAGCGGCTGAATGGAACCAGCGGGGAAGCATTCGGTGAGCCCTAAGCCATCTTGAGATTTATTTGGATGTCTCCTTGTCGTATTCTCGCCATTTTCAGCTCTACAGCCACCCACCTGCATCAGAAACCTAGAGTTTTGTGGCTCTTTCCACATAAAGGCATCTCGGAAGAAAAAGATGGAGGCGTAAAAAAGCGTCGTTAAGAATATTTTCATTTGTTTTCTTACAGTTTTAGCGATGGCAAAGATGCAGCCTTTCGTGAAAGGATTTCGGTTTCTTTTTTCATTGCCATGGTTGATTTTGGGTTTGATGGGCTTCAACGTCATTCCAATTTCAACATACAGAACTCTGCGAGAGAACGTCGCCGGCATTGGAAATATTCCTTGTATGTAGACTGGCCTCAACTCCTCTGCCTTATACACATTTCGGCATAGATAGTTACTTAAGGGAGTCTAACATCGTGCCTTATGTCAATACATTATGGAAAACATCGAATGAGATAAGCTACTGCAATGGCTGTGCTTCACAAAATAGTTTAGCATTGTTTACTTTGCATAGTAAAGTGCCCAGTCCATTCCACTTCAGCTAAAACACTAGTGTGCTCTTGTTTTAGATGCATCCCCCAGTAGCGTCAAGTTTGGGTGCCGTATTACGGCACAATTTATTTCATAACCCTAGGGGGCATTTAGAATAGAAACATACATGACAGCAACAAACGAAAGTCGATATTAACTGCATATATACAAAATAATAATAACTGGCTTCTCCGCTAGTTCGCCAAACTTTTGCAAATAAGATTTATAAGAACAACTAACTTTGACAATAATTTCTTCATACTGCTACCTAAAGGTTGCTTAAACTTCAAACTATTCGGTCTTCTACAGAAATACGGGGCAGCAATTTACATCTAACATCTCTATAAAATTCACAGACCATCACATAGTGAAGCTCGTCACCAATATCAGCTGAATTGCATTTAGTGCAAATGCGTTGACATCTTGGAACGTTCACAAAGCGTTATTTTTGTACAGGAAGATTATTATTCAAAGTTCTATATTTCATAAGCGCGACACACTGGTTATATGGAGCGATCGCGCAAACAATGCAGCAGCGCCGGTGTACCCCAAGAAGATATTACGCAAATAGAAGATGATTCGTCACCGAATCACATGGATTTCAATCTATCAAGCAGATATCTCTTTTCAATCAAATCGATGATGATACTTGCAGATTGAACACATTCGGTCGATCAGAAAGTTTGTTACGTTTGAGAGCTCTCGCGTCTGTACAACTTCAGGCAGAGAGTAGAGACCTGCTCACATGTGGACACATTCCTGGTAACTATGGCTGAAATGGTCGAAGTCGGAAACATTCGGGGACACTGTACCCGAGGTACTCAGTCCCCGGGGACACTGCACCCCAGTTTCAAATCTCGTCCTTACAGTCACGTGACATACCGATGATAGCGCTCAGCTCAGACCGCACCCGCCACTCCGCCTGACTGACTTCGCACGCCCGGGGAGTTATGCTCAGATCCGGCCGCGCTAATGTATCTGCGTTTTGTGACAAACGTCTTGCTCGGCGGTAGTGTACTCCATGCACCTTAACGGTGCGCGTGATTCGGGTGTAATCTTAAGCTAAACGACGATTATTGGCAGTCTCGTTCTCGTTCAAATGCGGAGATTTGAAAAGCTTTAGATCTCCCCAGGGACAGAGTACCTCGGGTACAGTGTCCCCGAATGTTTCCGACTTCGACCATTTCAGCGTAACTATGCTGTTTCCATAGGAAATAACGCGCATGCAAGTCGCAAACATTGTTTTGGGCATGCTCAAACGTGGCAATTTTCTGGCAACTATGGCATTTCCATTGGAAATCTCTGGCTCGCAAGTCATAGAGCAGTATTCTCTCCCGTGTTCGCAAGTCATAGAGCAGTATTCTCTCCCGTGTTCGCAAGTCATACAGCAGTATTCTCTCCCGTGTTCGCAAGTCATAGAGCAGTATTAGGCAATCATAGAGCGTCCTTCAGGAATTCCGGTTCAGAATACTCTTCTATGTAATGAGGGTGCGCGCGCATCAAGCATCACGATCACGATGTATGGAATCGAAATTGGGTCACATTTCACAAAATAGCCGTCTGACGATTAAATAACCATACATTTAGCATCAGACTTTCCATTTACCCATAAAATAAGGCAAGCATCGCATAACTTGATGTTTTGATTAACTAGTAAGGAAAATCGAGCAATTTAAAACGTGAAGCGTGACATCTTCTGGGTCGCCGTAGTCGAAGCAGTTGGTCGACTAAACTACGCCTGAAATGTTTACTGTTTGTCAGTCAAGCCATTTAATTTTACAAATCAGCAGTTGAAACGACATGGTATCATTTTCTTGTGATTACAGTAACGTTAGGACAACGGAAGAATGCAAAAATACTCACCGACAAGGAGTCTGGCAAAACGTCCGTTTTCAAGGAATACGTTCCGGCGAAACTTGTGAATTACCATATCGCAGAAACCGGATGTCACGTGACAGCACAAGGTGTGACGTAGAATGCAAGAATGCCTCATTACGATAGAAGATTATTCTTAACCGGAATTCCTGAAGGACGCTCTATGTTACCCTATTCTCTCCAGTGTTCGCCCAAAAGGAACACGTGCTATTTTTTTCCAGGCCCGTCGGACACTTCCTCGAACAGCCAATCAGATGGGTTCCTGCTTGTGACGTAACAGTGGAGCTGTGGCCAGCCAGTTGTCCTTCTGGCAGTCTAGCCTCGGTCGATTCGAAATTTTTGTGGCTTCTGCTGCTTCATCTGTCAGTTGTAGGATGTCGTGACGCCTAAATATGAATTTCTTGTACATTTCTTCTTCACCGTAACTTTTTAATGTGTGCAGTTTATTGCCTAAGTCCTGTTGTCGTCATGAAGTGCACAGCTACCTCGATCGAGTTGGAAGAAAATCAAACACCGTCCGTGTTGATCGACATGGGGGAGAGCGGAGTTAATGACAGATCTAGGATGCAATCTCACATCATAGGGCGTTTTTCTCGCTCTGTTGTGTGGAGAACTGGTGGTTGGGGAGTTGTAAACAGAAAGGAATATAACAATCACTATGAGGACGATGTTACGGGGAAAGTTGTAAAGATATCAATCAAGACACAAAAACTCACGTAAATGCACGTGGCTTAGTGGTATCATTGCTGATCACCACGCAGGGGTCAAGGGTATACATTCCACCCGACACCCGTCATCTGCATTGAATTCAATCTCCCCACAGTTCTTAATTAGCTGTTTTACCAGACACAAAGAAAGGTTGTGTCCTCTGAACAAACTTGCCACAAATAAGGAGGCCTTTACCGTCCCCACTCGAAAATGTCAAGAGAGCAATTTACATTGCAACTTGTTTTTGTTCTGCATGACTCTACGTTGCTGTGTTGTCACAACGATTACACCACAGCAAGTTATAGTCACAATATAACAAAATTACTACATGTCTCATAAGCGTGCAAGCACACAAGCATGTATCCACGCACACAAACGCGCGCGCGCGAGCACGCACAAACACACAGACAGACTCACAGAGGGAGGGAGGGAGAAAAAGAGAGAGAGAGAGAGAGAGAGAGAGAGAGGGGGGGGGGGGGAGGGGGAGAAGGAGAGAGAGGGAGGGGGAGAGGGAGGGAGGGAGAGTGGGGGGGAGAGAGAGAGAAGGAGAGAGTCAGATATCATGAGGCTAGTTCAATAATGTACATCAGTATGCAACACGTGAATGAAAAGGTCATCCTTCACATGCATACATAAAAATACAAGCAACGAAAATTGCGAATGCGCAGTCTTGTTTTTCATGTGTCCCTTTGACTCAGGAGGGACGCGCTTGCATTAACTGACTGCAGACACAAGGCAGTGTGGGAGCCAATTACTGCCGTGAATGTGAACCATTCATTAATGTGAGAGTCGTGCTGACGTCGTAGATGAGCGAAGATGAGCTGTATCAATATCAGATATTAGTTACGCATTCCCCACCCCAAGCAAAACTACCCACAGACACCATGACAGACAGTATCCCCTTACACCACCACCATCACCTCCGACGGACTCCGACCCCTGTGGGTTGGGGTCAGAATAAACCCACCGCGTCTCCCTGCGCGATTGGTAAGAGGCGAATAGTATAGGGACATCGTGACTTAATTTGCGTTTACTCTACACTGTTTTAGTGATTTCCGTGCCTAATGGCCTTTCATAGCCTACAAAGGCTGATAGGCCGTAAAACACCATCCATCCCACCTACCTCACTTCTCTCTCTCTCT
>JAWQFJ010014010.1:0-2500 GCA_034096865.1 Theodoxus fluviatilis | reverse complement strand
TAGATAGATAGATAGATAGATAGATAGATAGATAGATAGATAGATAGATAGCATCTACCCCTACACACGCGCACACACACACACACCTCTACACATGCGCGCACACACACACACACACACGCACACACACACACACACACACACACACACACACACACACACACACACACACACCTCTACAGACTCACACGCGCGCACACACACACACACACACACACACACACACACACACACACACCTACACACACATTTACACACACACATACACACACACACACACACCATGTTCTGTGGCAGCTCACAAAGACACGTGTTTATCACGAAGCTCTGGCCCAATATCTGAAGCTTGCAGACCTCAGGTCAACTGGCAGATGAAGTCGTGAACATTGACACAGACCCACGCGCAATGAGTGTAGTGAGTGGAGGGGAGTTGTTGTACTTCTCCAGCCTTTGTCTCTCAGCTTTCGCTCCCGGCATATTGGATCCATATGTTCTGTTCATTTATGATACGTATGTGACCTATATGCGTTGAAGTTGAGGAGATCTTATTGTTTTACGCCAGGAGAATTCACAGTATTTCCTTTTTAGGCCTATGCAGGGCGGCTTTCATCATTATCCACCAGTTAATGAACTCGACCATAATGTGAACGAAGTCAATAACTTCTGCAGCGCTTTGAAGCAGGAGGTGAGGTGATGGTTTCCTGGGAAGAATTTTAACTGCAGATGATGTAGTGACAGACACGCATCATCACACTGAGTTTTCACCCCTTGCGAAGGGCCGGAGGCCTAACAATAAAGGTATCGTATCGTATCGTACTGAGCTTTCATTCATCGGTAAATTCATTATTATTCACCCCTTCAATATTCAAAATACGAATGACAGAACGTTGTTCCACTTTGGTGCATGTTGCAAGTGTGGCAGCCATCTTAACACTACTGTTGTGCCGTAGTATGTTTCTTTACTAGCTCATAACTTAACCACCATTCCTTCTATTTTCAATATTTTTGCATTATTGGAGAGAAATGTCTCCATTTTACGACCATAATTATTGTTCCAAATTTCTTAAAAGTGACATTCGTCTCATTTTGTGGTGGATGGTCACATATTAACATCAGATACCTACAGAAGTAGTCATCGAATCTTCTTTCACTTTATTCTCTTTTTCTTTTTTTCTTTTCTTTTACACACGTACGTGTTGATGGAGTTGATTTTTTGCATGCTCTCAGCACGTTGTCGGCTGTGTTTCGTAGTTCTTGACTATCAAGCTGTGCCTGTACGAGTTACCTCCCTTGAATAATGTCCAACTTTCTCGTCTGCTGTGAGTTCTGTCTCTCTGGCTTCATTTCATTCCTAACTCGCTAGGAGGAGGAGGAGGAGGAGGAGGAGGAGGAGGAGGAGGAGGAGGAGGAGGAGGAGGAGGAGGGATGAGGAGGAGGAGGAGGAGGAGGAGGAGGAGAGGAGGAGGAGGAGGAGGAGGAGGAGGGAGGAGGAGGAGGAGAAGGAGGAGGAGGAGGAGGAGGAGACGGAGGAGGAGGGAGGAAGGAGGAGGAGGAGGAGAGAGGAGGAGGAGGATGGAGGAGGCGGAGGAGGACGGAGCGAGGAGGATAGGAGGAGGAGGATGGGGGAGGAGGAGGAGGAGGGAGGTGGAGGAGGGAGGAGGAGGATGGTGGAGGAGGAGGGTGGAGGATCAGGAGGAGGAGGGTGGAGGATCAGGAGGAGGAGGAGGAGGAGGAGGAGGAGGTAGAGGAGGAGGATTAGGAGGAGGATTAGGAGAAGGAGGAGGAGGAGGATTAGGAGAAGGAGGAGGAGGAGGATTAGGAGAAGGATTAAGAGGAGGAGGAGGATTAGGATTAGGAGGAGGATTAGGAGGATTAGGAGGATTAGGAGGAGGAGGAGGAGGAGGAGGAGAGGTGGAGGAGGAGGAGGAGGAGGAGGAGAAGGAGGAGGAGGAGGGAGGAAGGGGAGGGAGGAGGAGGAGGAGGAGGAGGAGGAGGAGGAGGAGGAGGAGGAGGAGGAGGAGGAGGAGGAGGAGGAGGAGGAGGATCGAGGAGGAGGAGGAGGATCGAGGAGGAGGAGGAGGATCGAGGAGGAGGAGGAGGATCGAGGAGGAGAAGTTTGCTGTTAGCATCACCCCACTGAGGTTATTATAGCTAGTGTTATTACTGCAGTATATGTTGACAGAACAAATCATCACTTTATCATTTCGCGGACATCACTATTGCAGCTACTTAAATCCCCGCTCCTTGAGCTTTGCCACTTCATTTATCTGGACTTGCAGTGCAGCCCGAAACAAAAGAAATTACACTTCGCGGTTCTTCATAGGGTGCTGGGCTTAACATCGTCAAACCTGACTCGCCTTTTTCAGTTCACATCACACATATCAGCAAGATTAGGAAATACCTGACGCAGCGTGTCATCAAGACTCTTGTCACCAGTCTGGTCCTATCCAGGCTTGACTACGGGAACGCTGTCTTGTACGGCGTTCCACCCAAAAACCTG
>JAWQFJ010014008.1:22500-30000 GCA_034096865.1 Theodoxus fluviatilis | reverse complement strand
GGCACGCAGGCATGCACAATGCAAGCGGAACTATCTCAGTGACAACACGAACGTGTTTCTTTTGTTTTAAAATACTTCCATGAGGAATCATTTTTGCAAGCACATGGAATCTGACTGCTGATGCTACTGCCCTGTACTTACAGGTAACCATGACTACCACGCTGGTCTCCCCCGGAGGAATCTCTCCAATGAAGTCCTGGTCGTTCCTGGCCCGGCACGTGTACTGACCACTGTCCTCCCTGGTCATGGGGCCAAGGGTCAGAGTGTTCCCAGTGGCGTGGAGTAGGTGTGAAGTGGAGGTGGTGGAGGAAGAGAAGCTCCAGGTGTACGCGTTGCACTGCACAGGGGGAGAGGCAGACTGCACCAGACACAGCAAGCTGAGAACATCTCCTTGAAGAACCTGGAGAGGGGAACTTTGGTTGTTCGGCTGGATGACAAGGTCCGGGCTGGCTGGAAGGAACACGATGAATTACAACATTAAAACAAATGGAAAGGAATGCTTTGTTCCGGTGTAAAAAAAAACAAAAAAACTTTAAATGCAGAAGAAATTCCAAATCATGTGTTCGCATGACGTCAACGTTGAAGCAGACATTTACGAACTGCGAGATCGAGAGTTATTGGTCGTCTCAGTGAGTGGTCGAGGCAATAACATAAGGTGGCTCAACAAGAAACATTTAACGCAAAGGAGCTGAAGAATATCAATAAATCAAGCTAAACTCGCCTCTTTTTGACAGATGAGGCGTCGTATTGTGTGATATAGCCTTAACGAATTAATACGAGCTCCTTTGTCATTCAGACAAGCAAACTAAATAGAATGCACATAGACACACGTCCGTTTAGGCGGGGTACACAAGAGGATATGTAACTATCTGAACAATCATGCACCAGGCTCCTGATCTATGCACAAAAAAACACTGCAAAATGTACTTTCTTTCTAACACTTGATATGCTCCCAGAACTAGCTACATAGCTCGACATGGATGAACAGCTCCTCCTCCTCCTCCTCCTCTTCCTCCTCCTCCTCCTCCTCCTCCTCTTCCTCCTCCTCCTCCTCCTCCTCCTCTTCCTCTTCCTCCTCCTCCTCCTCCTCCTACTTCTCCTCCTCCTCCTCCTCCTCCTCTTCCTCCTCGTCCTCCTCCTCCTCCTCCTCCTCCTCCTCCTCCTTCTCCTACTCCTCCTCCTCCTCCTCCTCCTCCTCCTCCTCCTCCTCCTCCTCCTCCTCCTCCTCCTCCTCCTCCTCCTCCTCCTCCTCCTCGTATTGGTCCTTGGACTGATCCTTGTACTCTTCCTCATTGTTCCATCCCTAACCTTTCTTTTTCTCTATCTTTTTCAATTCTACTTTTGAAACATAATGGACTCCAAATCTAAATATAATTTTCTACAACGGCGTTATCTTCAAGCATTCAAGATTCATACTGAGCACGTGGAGCTTGTAGACGTGGCTGGAGAGTGACGTGGCGCAGTGCCTGGTGTCCTCAGTCACCCTGCAGATGTAGTCCCCGTCGTCCGCCTTCCTGAGCGCGGGAAAGCGGAGCACGCTGCTCCTCTCGCCCTCCAGGAGGACGCGCTGCTTGAACCACTGGTAGGAGAAGCTCAGTCCCAGGTCCAGCAGGGGGTAGGGCAGCACGGCAATGCACTCCAGCTGCAGGGGCCTCCCTTCCACCGCCAGGGCGCCCCACGTGATGCCGGGAGCTGGGACGTCTGGCAATATGTAAAGCAGGACGCCGTTTCTGGTCATTTTGCATATATGCATATTCATGTGTAGCACACTCGTACACCCACGTTTGTGATTAAATTGCTTTCATCTGCAGAGTGTGCATTGAAAACCTTGTGGTAAGACATGAGGTACTTTTGTCGTTACTAATGTAGTACATAGTCGTTTTTGCTTTACGTGTGATCATGAAATGAATATTATCATTGTATGTTAATGCATTCTGCTGGTCGTAGTCAGTTACCATAAGTTTATACATCACCAAAAAGTGGCCACACATTGAAATATGTTTGTTGCAAGTCAGTTTTCTATGTTAAGATGTCATTATTTGTGTATCCATGTAATATCTTTTTTGACAGCATGCACTACCAAACAACTGCATGAACTATTTCTTACGAAGTTTAAATTGAATGTGTGACCTATCAAAGTATTCAGAATGTCTCTTTACAGCTATGACAAGATACATTCCATACCTTGATACATTTAAACTGACTACATAGAGTAACCACGTTTCCGACTGCCTTGAACCATGACTGCGAATTTAGAGACAAGACCTCTGAGCAAAGCTGTCACCAAAATATGTATAGAAAGTGCACGAGTAGCAGCTTGTATTCTGTCCTCGTGTCCCACGAGTAATTCCACCACAAAACCAGAAACTTTCTTAGTTTACGTATAGCAGAAAAAAACACAAAAAGAGTACGTTTAAGTCTAATGTGAAGCGTCTTCATGAACATTCTGGCAATGTTCCTAAGATCCTCCTCTCCATGGCTTGGGGGTAAGTATCGACCCCCCGTGTCTCCCTAGGCGAGTCGAAAAGCCCGGCGTGGACTCTCTGTGTGGCTCCTTTCAGCAGCCAATCGGAGCTCGCGTTAGTGGAGAGAGAACATCAGTAGCGCTACGCGATTGGGAGATATTTTTGTTGTGTGGACAGCGTCCGTGTGGAACTTGCGAAATCGCCTCGTGTACCAAGGGAGCAAGAGACGAATGACTGGGGACATGAAAACTTGATTAGCTCTTTATCCTGTTTGAGTGATTTTCGTGCTCAGTGGTCTTGTGTAGCCTACAAAGGCAGATAGGCCAGACAAACTTCGTCGTCGTCGTCGTCACCATCATCATCATCATCATCATCATCATCATCATCATCATCATCATCATCATCATTGTCGTCGTCGTCGTCGTCGTCGTCTTCGTCGTCATCATCATCATAATCAGATCTACAGCATCCGCTTTACAGCGAAGCAAGTGGAAGACCTACCGATGTACAACAGGTGCAAGGATCTGTCTGGAATACCGGGCGGTGAGGAAGCTTCCGTCCTGCACACATACTCCCCCTCGTCATCAGGCGCTATGTTCTTCAGCTCGAAGTATATTTCCCCTCCTCCACATCGCGCACGGGCGATGCGATCAGCGTACGCTTTGCCGTAGTCAAGGCCTTGCTTTCCGCACGACAGCACCGTGTTCCCCTTGGGGGCGGTGATGACGAAGGTGCCAGTGGACGATGAGGGGGGGATGGTCCACTGAAAGCTGGCAGTGCCATCATCGTTGCTGCAGTGGACGATGTAGTTTCTTGCAGAACTCTGTACCTGCAACACTGAACATGAAAATATATGCTCTTCTGGAGGTCTTTTCCACAACGAGTACATGTATTATTGATCTGCTGCTTTTGAGTAATCTCTCTCTTTCTCTCTCTTTCTCTCGCTCGCTCTCTCTCTCTCTCTCTCTCTCTCGCTCTCTCTCTCTCTTTCTCTCTCTTTCTCTCTCTCTCTCTCTCTCTCTCTCTCTCTCTCTCTCCCTCTCTCCCTCTCTCTCTCTCTCTCTCTCTCTCTCTCCTAGAAGAGTGATTCAGTTAGTGATCCTATGTGAGTATTGGTAACGTTACTATCCATTTATTGAAATACGTCATATATGTACGCTATTGCTACCAGAATCATGTAAATTGTTATGGGCCGTCGGCCTTACAATAAAGTAAGTCAAAGTCAAAGTCAAAGTCTCTCTCTCTCTCTCTCTCTCTCTCTCTCTCTCTCTCTCTCGCTCGCTCGCTCTCTGAGCGTGCAGGGCGTGCCCAGCGCACCCTGCTGGACTGGGTAATCACAGGATCATCACAGACGAGCGTCACTCAGGCGGAGGAGCCTCAGGAGACAGATGACGGCGATGAAGAAGACCTATTCGATGATGCAAGGATGGAGATGGACAGACTTCCACTCACGAGTAGCTGTGCGGAAGTATCGTCAGCAGAAATGGACAGCGGACTTAACGTGTGGCGAGGAAGACTGCGTCACTTTGAGGCAGGGAGGCCGCAAGGCTCCGCACCTGCTCTCCCCCCTCAGCCCGGAGAGTATGCCAAGGCTGCTGGCGAGTCCAGCTCTGACACCTAGGGAGACGGCCACTGCCCCAGCGTTGACACCTCGAACAAGGAAGGTATTCCTACCGATTGTCCTCTCGATAAATTTACTTTATTGTCATGGAATGTTGATGGGTTACTTTCAAAGTTTGATGATCCCGACTTCATCCAGTATATAGAAAAATTTCATGTGTATGTTTGTATGAAACTTTTTTACAGCAGTTTGATCTCACATTGTTTAGAACTGTTTGACAAGTTTGTTGTGCCTGCTAATAAGTTGTCGTCGAAGGGAAGGTTGTCAGGGGGTCTTATCTGTTTTGTGAAGAAATCAATTGCTAATCTTTTCTGTAAGATTGAAGTGGCTTTCAACAATATATTAGTATTCAAGGTCGATAAAATGTTGTTTGGTACCACGAAAGATGTGCTCATATTTTTTGCATACGTACCCCCAACTAGTTCTCCATTTTATGAAACGGTAAATGAAGCTGATGGCATCGTTTTGTTGGAAAGATGTATTGCTTCTGTCACCGAACATTATCAAGATTGCTCTATATTATCCCTCCAGGTTTACTGGAGGTCCTACAGACTTTATTAGTCTGTCTGTCTGTCTGTCTGTCTGTCTGTCTGTCTGTCCCGTCTCCACGGCCTATATCTCAAAAACTACTGGACGGATTTCCTTGAGATTTTGCACACTGACTGGAAGTTAGGTCCCATTCAATATTATCAACTTTTCAGAATCGAGGTTTTAAAAGAAAGTGACTTTTTTACATTTTGGTGTTTCAATGAAAACAATTCAACAGACTCCATTTTGCAAAATCTGTGACGTCATCATTTGACGTCGTATAACGTGACGTCATTTGCGAGTAGAATTTTCAGGATAATGGATTTCGTACACTCAAAGCACCTCCCTCCATAGTCAATAGATGTGAGAGCCTAATCGAGTCAAACTCTTTTCCTACGTTCACAAAACAGCATTTGGCTTCTTTGTATTATGAACGTCTACCAGCAGACGCAAAAAAGCGATACTACGCTGTGTTGGCGTCAAATTCATTCCATTTGTGAAACCGGTAAAGTATATGTACCATCTAGATCGTTGCCTTCGCTGGTTAAAAGCTTGGAATGAGGGTGAAAAGGGCACGATTCTAACGCACTTTAGCCAGGCACTCTCCAGCCATGAAAATAGACGCCGACACGTGACCCAGATTCTCGCACTCAGCTGCGTGATTCGGGTGTAATACTGCCAATAAACATCGTTAAGCTTAAGATTACACCCGAATCACACGGACCGTTAAGGTGCATGGAGTACAGTACCGGTCAAAAGTCACAACGACCACCGACACCGACCATTTCAGCCTTCTTCAGGATGCGTTAGAATCGTGCCGTTGTCGTGGTGGAATCGCCTAGCAAACTAACTGAATGTCGACACAATCACTCGGCACTGTTGCACATTTGCAGTCAACGTAAGATCTCGTACGACGATTTGATTCAAGGCCTAGTGCTAATTGTTTTGATGGTCTGGTCTCAGTGTCACAAAAATATAATGATTTAATCAATCCCTGTCCCGGAAATGTTGGGGACAACGACCATTAATTTTCAGCGTAATGACATCGAGTCAAACAGAGTTATCTATCCTACTTCAGCAAAACGCTTCGATGTTGAACCTCTACCAGCAGACGCCAAAATGCGATACTACGAGAAAAATATTGACGTTGATGGGTTAGATCCGTATGAAATACCAAACAGTTCATGCTATCATCCATTTTTCTACAATTTACAGTGCAAAATACGAACCACGGGGGTTTATGACAAGGTCGTTATAAATGCTTCATATACCTACAAGTTTTCAATGGCACAGTTGGTAGAGTATTGGGCTCTTGGTCATGCATGACCAGGTTCGATTCTGTGCTGAAACTTTTTTTACTTCTCTTTTTTCGAGGGGTTGTGGGTTCGAACCCGACCTGGTTTTTTGTGTTTGTGTGTGTGTGCGTTTTTTCCTCCTCTTTTCTCGAGAGGTTGCGGGTTCGAACCCGATCTTCTTTTTTTCTCTCCAAAACCTGGAGGTTCAGCGCCAGCGGTTTTTATTATGCGGTGACGTAAATGCTAGAACGTCATGTTATAACGCGTGTGATAGTGATGTAATGTTTGACTTGAGATGGGACATAAAGAATGTTCTACGCTTTTCCCATGACACTACTCTAAATGAGTTTGGCCGATCGCTATTGGCCCTGTGCACTGCGTATGATCTCACAATTTTAAATGGTTTGTTCGGGGAGGAATCGGGGAAATTTACGTATGTATCTCATGCAGGAAGTAGTGTGATAGACTATTTTATAGCGTCAGAGGATCTTCTCACAGTATTTGATTCATTGCGCGTGGTAGAATCAGTTACTTCCCCGCATATGTGTCTTGAGTTAAATATTTCCCGGGGCAATGCACATTCAGATTGTAGGGAAGACATGGACGCCATGTCGACCACAAAAATTGTCTGGGATGCTATTTTTTCTGATGTGTATATCCAGAATCTTCAGAACTGTCTATCAGAACTAAGTGACAACGAAATGAAGATTGAATCACAATTAGATATAAATATGTTTGCAGGGGCGCTAACGGGATGTCTTGTGCAGGCTGCAGAATTTCTTAAAAAAACGTTTAAAACACGAGCTCAGTCGTATTCGGGAGGATGGTATGACAAAGAATGTGCAAATGACAAAAAAGCTGCCAGACGATATTTACGGATTTTCTTAACTACTAAGGCAGATGAAGATAGAAAAACATACATTAGGTACAGGAACAAATATAAACAGACCATTAGGGATAAGAAAAAAGAGTACAGAGCGAATGTAAGTAATACTCTGGGTACAAATATAAACCAAAACCAAAAAGATACTTATAGAATGCGATTTAGAAAATGTATGGTCAAACCAGCGGGTTACCAATGAGACAGCACTTCTGAGAAACAGAGAAAAACTCATTAGCAGATTTTGTACTGATTGGGAAATGCGAGTACGGCATAGTAGTAGATATTCTTTCTATAGACTCTTCAAAATATCTTTGGGAACCGAACAGTACCTATACGATATAGATAAAAAAGTATTTAGAGATATTTATATACGTTTCAGGATGGGAATTACGGATTTATTCAGTCACAAATACAGATACACGACAGGTGATGGCATTAATTTGTGTCCGCTCTGCAGAGAGAAAGAAGAAACAGAGACTCATTTTCTACTCTATTGCCCTACATTATACGATTTAAGGGAACGTTTCATATTTGCTTCGTTAGATTCGAACGTCGATGAACCGGTAAAACGCCTAATGTCCAGTAAACACAGGGAGACAATAAGATCAACTAGTATGTTTTTGTACAAGGCATTTAAACGTAGACAGGATGCGCTTGAGTCCGCGGAGCGGGACAGCTTTTATATTTAAGTAATTTTCTCGTAAGAAT
>JAWQFJ010014008.1:0-20000 GCA_034096865.1 Theodoxus fluviatilis | reverse complement strand
AAGTCCAATTATGTAGAATTTCAGTGCTGTTCCCGACCCAGTGGCTGAGCACAAAACGGACATTATGGCGACCTGTCAGAACTCGTGTCTGACCTCTACTGCTCTACTTTGACGGATATATTGCATTAACATATCTTTGTTCCACTCCCCAGAAACGGCACAATCGCTGTGTCGAGAGGTGCGTCCCGGCTACAATGTTCTGACAAGTACGAGAGCGTCCTATATGCAGTCAGTGACTGGTCGCTAGAGGAATTCAAACACTCATGCAAGTGATATATGAACCTTCGGCATGTCCAGACCTAACACAGGCTTCTGCGTGATAAACAGTGTTCACAGATCTCTATTTCTATCTCGTTCTCTCCCTCCCTCTCTCTCTCTCTCTGTCTGTCTGTCTGTCTGTCTGTCTGTCTGTCTGTCTGTCTGTCTGTCTCTCTCTCTCTCTCTCTCTCTCTCTCTCTCTCTCTCTCTCACACACACACACACACACACACACACACTTATGTGAAAATGTGGATGCAGAGACGCAGAAGACATACTGGGATATGCATTCAGCAGCAGTCACATACACACACGTGTACATGCACTCACAACCACACGTGTACATGCACTCACAACCACACGTGTACATGCACTCACAACCACACGTGTACATGCTCTCTCAATGACACACGCGCTAACGCGCATACACTCTTACACGCATAGCAATTTCATAGCAATTTACACACACATAATACGTTCGTGTTGTCATGACATTCGCAAGCCATTTGTTCAGTTTGGAACTTACCCATGAAAAGCGCGAATGCCAAAGACAAAGCTTCTGAATATAAGCTGAATCCCAAAGTCATATTCCAAACCCCAGTGCCCTATCTTCGTCTTCTTCGTTGTACGCCTCTCTAGACACTGAAAAACAAAAAGTATATTTCTAATATTCAACTGTTAGAAAGGTTTTTCGTAGCGTGCGTGTTATGTTCTAAAAGGCAAACACACACACACACACACACACACACACATACACACACACACACACATACACATACACACACACGCACGCACGCACGCACAAACACACGCACACACACACACACACACATACACACAGAGCCACACGCACACTGAACCACACAAACATACACACAGAGCCACACGCACACTGAACCACACAAACATACAGACAGACAGACAGACAGACAGACAGACAGTCAGAAAGAAAGACAGACAGACGGACGGACGGACGGACAGACAGACGCACACACACACACACACACACAGACGGACGGACGGACTGACAAACAGACAGACATCGCAAGAGAGATAGAGCAAGAGCGAAAGAGCGAGCGAGCGAGAGAGAGAGAGAGAGAGAGAGAGAGAGAGAGAGAGAGAGAGAGAGAGAGAGAGACAGAGAGAGACAGAGAGAGAGACAGAGAGAGAGACAGAGAGAAAATAGAGAAAATAGAGAAACAAGAGCCTTGTTCACGAGGCGCAGCAATGTGCAGCACTGCTCAGCGCTGCACAGCGCTTGCGCCGTGAAACGGCTTGTTCAGGACGCGCAGCGCTGCAAAGCGCCGAATCACATGCTGCGCGTCCTGAACAAGCCGTTTCAGGGCGCAAGCGCTGTGCAGCGCTGAGCAGTGCTGCACATTGCTGCGCATCGTGAACACGCCTAGTGAGAAAGATGTGATGTGATTTTGTGACAGCATCTGATGAACCGAAGCTACGGTAAAAGTGTTGCCCGCGATTCCAATGAACAAAAGGGAGAAGCGATGGCTGATGCGAGGAAGCTAATTATAATCGTTTACATATAAACAGTTATTGCTCAGGCAATGCCATTTCTATGCATGACAGTGACATGGCGTTTGTGGCGTTCTTACTTGTCTGTCTTGGAGCGGTCAAGACGGACGTGGCAGCTGGAAGTGAAGAAGCGCTGAGTAAATCATGGATCGAGAAAGCGACATAACTTGTGTCCAATGGGTAAATATTTGAGCAAGAAGTCAGAGAATAAAGAATAAAGCCATTTAGTAATCGTTCCACAGTGTTTGCCTTCATAACGCCGCTCGCTGATGACGCAGACACGTTTTACAGATCTGCCTCTACATGGAAACAAGTATGACACTCATATCTTTCAACGTGTTCTCCTTTACAAGTATGTGTTATCAGCAGTAATAAAACCCTGGCCGAAACTGGCCTGTAATCTTTCCTTCCAAAAGGGAAATGATGAAAACACGTCGCAGTCCCTTTAAACACGGGGCGTTGTTCGAATATTTTATTAACGCTTCTTTACTGTATGACTGGGTCTCTCACGAGATAAAAAAGTCAAGCTAATGACATATTATGGGCCGATATCATTTGATTCAATATGTCCAAGAGCTTCAAACAAGCAGTAGTTTCACAGAGCAGGTAATCTGAGGACTGGCGGAATGCTTGAATCATCCCAACACGTAGCCGAGGCTGCCACAGCAAGTGCTGAAGGTTTCTTCACATTCTATTGAAAGCCGAGTATTCGATGACCAGCACTCAGGCATCCTGGCACACTCCAGAAATCCCAAGTAGCGTGTCAGTATTATGAGTGTGTCTCCATATGACTGTGTTTTCGTATAAGTTTTATTCCTTCAAAAGTATCAGAATGGCACGCAGGTTGTTTCTTCTTTCTTCTTTCTTCTTTCTCCTTCCTCCTCCTCCTCCTCCTCCTCCTCCTCCTCCTCCTCCTCCTCCTCCCTCCTCCTCCTCCTCCTCCCTTCTCCTCCTCCTCCTCCACCTCCTCCTCCCTCCTCCTCTTCTCCTCACTCCTCCTCCTGCTCCTCCTCCCTCACTCCTCCTCCCTTCTTCCGTCCATCCTACTCCTCCTCCTCCTCCTCCTCCTCCTCCTCCTCCTCCTCCTCCTCCTCCTCCCTCCTCCTCCTCCTCCTCCTCCCTCCTCCTCCTCCTCCTCCTCCCCCTCCTCCCTCCTCTCCTCCCTACCCACTTCTCCTCCTCCCTCCTCCTCCTCCTCCTCCTCCTACTCCTCCTCCTCCTCTCTCCTCCTCCTCCTCCTCCCTCCTCCTCCTCCTCCCTCCTCCCTCCTCCCCTCCTCCTCCTCCTCCCTCCTCTCCTCCTCCCTCCCTCCTCCCCTCCCTCCTCCCTCCCTCCTCCTCCCTCCTCCCTCCTCCCTTCTCCTCCCTCCTCCACCGTCCTCCTCCTCCTCCACCCTCCTCCTCCCTCCTCCTCCCTCCTCCCTCCCCTCCCCCTCCCCCTCCCCCTCCTCCTCCCCCTCCCCCTCCCCCTCCCCCTCCCCCTCCCCCTCCCCTCCCCCTCCTCCTTCTCCTCCTCCTCTTCTTCTTCCTCCTCTTATTCCTCCTCCTCCAGTATAATTTTGCACATTGAAGAGCACATATTGATCACGGAGTATAAGGAGTGGGTTCCTACATCAAGTTTTGTGATTTTGGCAGGTATGGACTGGCACAGGAAAAACTCTTCCATGCGTAATTTCCCTCTTTTAACCCCACAGCCACCACCCCGTGTTTTATGTCGGTGAAATACTGACAACAATCAGTGAACAAGCATCATCGTCATCATCATCATCAACATCATCATCATCATCATCATCATCATCATCATCATCATCATCATCATCATCATCATCATCATCATCATCACCACCACCACCACCACCACCACCACCACCACCACCACCAACACCACCACCACCATCACCATCATCATCATCATCATCATCATCATCAACATCATCATCATCATCATCCATCATCATCCATCATCATCATCATCATCATCCATCATCATCATCATCATCATCATCATCATCATCATCATCATCATCATCATCATCATCATCATCATCATCATCATCATCATCATCATTATCATTATCAACATCATTACATCTAATCTTATTGTCATCGTCGTCTTCGTCGTCATCAACATCATAATTATAATCACCAAAATAATCGACGTTCATTTACTACACATCCTCAGTCACAATAAGCCCCTGTTTTGTATTTGAAAGAAATGCAATTTCGCCGAAATCATATTCGAAAAAGTCTTCAATCGCCAAACTGACTGAAGATGTAGGGTGAGCCGTGTTACGGGAAAAGGCAGTTTTACCTGGGGTAGCGGCGGATGACTCACAAACATTGTACGTCAGTGTTCACTCACCATTTCAAACATGTCACGCGACTGCAACAGTTACCAGCTTTTTCTGGCGCTTCTCCAGCTTGAGGGAGAGCAGAGAGCGACTGCAAGTGCACGTGCAGCAGAGAGCGACTGCAGGTGCATGCGCAGCAGTGAGCGGTGCACGTGCATGCGCAGCAGACCCTTGCCGGCCGAGCAGCCTCGCACGCGCTTTACGTGTCGGAGCGGCTGCGGCGCTGGGCGTCTCGCGAGACGTGACGAGACGTGACGAGACTTGGCTCCATTTCCCGAGAACGAAAACCAAGGGCACCTGTGAGGCGCCGGGAGTCGACACAGAACGTTGAGATCTCTCACTGAATTGACAACCGTAAACATCCCTCCACCTGGCAACAAAGGCCCTCCACTGTGCAGTGTAGGTACTAAGTCGTTACAGGGAAAAAAAGTGCGAGAGTAATATTCATGTACAGTCAGAGCCGCTCACGCAGATAATGTGAGTCTTTACAAACGGTGCATGTCAAAAAACACAGCGTCCATAGACATCCTTGCTTTGAACGAGAGTGACAATGGGCGGCTGCCGTTCCATACCTCACTCCTCATGCTGGAACCCATGGCCACAGAGTTTCCAGATAATTTGGGCGCATGCACGCGTGGTCAGTTTTCTTGACAGGACAGGAAAGTTTCCTTGTCTCCGGCAAGCTTTTCATATCACAAGTTGCCAGTCCCGCAACTAGCAATTCCCTTATTTGGCAACTCTCTCAAAACTGTTCGCGACTTCATTGGGTATGTGTAAGTTTTCCTCGCCGGGGTCTAGGGAGAGAGAGAGAGAGAGAGAGAGAGAGAGAGAGAGAGAGAGAGAGAGAGAGAGAGAGACAAAGAGAGACAGATAGACAGAGATAGAGAGACATAGAAAGAGATAGACATAGATAGAGACACAAGGAGAGAGACAGAGAGGGAGAGAGGGAGAGAGAGAGAGAGAGAGAGAGAGTGCATCTCTCTCTCTCTCTCTCTCTCTCTCTCTCTCTCTGTGTGTGTGTGTGTGTGTATGTCTGTCTGTCTTGGGTGTGCAAGTATGATGGCATAGGCAGAACAAAAAGTGTGAATGCGTCACGGGTACTTGAACTGACGCCTCTTTTTCACAATGTGCTTGGGCTTGTTTGTCAATAGCGAGCCTCGCCGACAGAAACAGTATTTGCACAAGACCCTTGAAAACCTTCAGCAGACACTCACAACGAACAGGCAGTCCTTTTGGCGGGTTTCTGTTTCCTGCCGACTGGGGACATGTCCCAGCAACTTCCATGCTTCCACTATTTCCTCGCCATTTCGGCAGGTCAAGGCAGATTGGGGCCAGTCAAGGCCGATTGTGACGTCTGTGGTGCCGTCGCTTGCGCTAACAACAAAAAAGAAATGGCGGAATGGCGCGGGCGGCCACCACGCAATGAATTCATCGAAACTGTCGATTTCATTGAAGATGTGAAGGTGGTTCTTGAAATCTATCAACAGACCAACTTCTCATCGTTTGTGGAGAGATAAGTGAGGAAACTTTTTCACTACTATCCAGTATCCATCATCATCATCAACATCTCCAAACCCGCGCACACACACACATAAGTGACATAGATATACACAATCATTTCTATAATAAAGAAAACAAAATTAACTTACATTAGTCACGGCAATATGCACATTAAAGTTTGATTTCGTTCTTCTTTACCTACTTAGTTTTGAAACTCAACTCTTCATGCCATAGACCTGTATTGACCTCGACATTTAACCCATTTCCGCCTAACGTTATCTGTATTAAAAAAAAGCTCCCTGGTTCCTGAGCATTTTTGAGAAGAAAAAAACACAAATCCAGTGAGCGGTTTCAAAATTTATTTTCTCTGCTTGTGTACAAGATATTTTGATGATTCAAACACTGTAAGAAAGCTTATATTTTTGGCTTTCTAGTCATTTCAAGCATTAGCCTCTCTTACAAATACTTTTTTTTTGCCATTTTAAGAAAAATGAAAAAATAGAGGAAAATGACAATTCTCTGCACTTTTACAACCTGTTGTAAATGAAATGATAAATTAAAATGCAACAGTTTTAACTGTAAAAGAATGTGAACCATTTATCAATCATGTGAGTGAATTACAGCAACATCCATGATTTACAAAGTATTTCACACAAAATCAAATGAAACTTGCTGTGATATCAGCATTTTACCATTCTCCGTCTTTACTTGCACTTTTGCATTTTTCTCATTTTTTGGTCAATGTATGTATATCAATTAGCCACTTATTTGTTACTAAGATATTGTGCTTTGTTATTATGTCATAATCTTTCACAAAATAAGAACAATGCTTTACACAGTATCAATCATAATTAAAAAGAGAAATAAAATCTTGTTACATGACACAAAACTCTTTCTAGCATAGCAAATGATTGTTATCTTCATTGAACTTTCACAGATGACAAAATAATTAACATGGGCAAAACTACTAACCATTTTTGCATCATCTCTAAACATTTATGAGATTTCTAAACATTATTCTTCATTTTCTGGACTGGAGGATATAACATCCTGATGTCAGTGAAATTGTTGTCTTTAGAACTTGTGCAAACACATCTCATTCATATACATACCTTGGCATTTTCATGCAGAAATCAAGCAAAGTAATCCACATTCTGGTGTAGGATTCCACACAGATCTTGAATCACGAATCATGAAATATCCAGTCCAAGCAAAATTACACCAAAAGAGTCTAATATGGCATGCCCCTGTTCGCTTGAAAGTTTCTTCAGAGCGTTGGGTGAAACCTGTGTACTTCCACTCACTTGCTGCTCTTGGTTTACTGACATCTTCATCTGATTCTTTTTCCGAAAACTCGTCTCCCTCCACCTTGTTCATGCCATAGACCTGTATAGGGCTTGCCATTTCATGCCATACACCTGTATGGGGCTAGCCATTTCATGCCATAGACCTGTATGGGGCTAGCCATTTCATGCCATAGACCGGTATAGGACTCACCATTTCATGCCATAGACCTGTATAGGGCTAGCCATTTCATTCCAGACACCTGTATAGGAATAGCCATTTCATGCCATAGACCTGTATAGGGCTAGCCATTTAATGCCATACACCTGTATAGGGCTAGCCATTTCATGCCATTCACCTGTACAGGACTCACCATTTCATGTCATAGACCTGTATAGGACTCACCATTTCATGCCATAGACCGGTATAGGGCTAGCCACTTCATGCCATAGATCTGTATATGGCTAGCCATTTCATGCCATAGACCTGTATATGGTTAGCCATTTCATGCCATAGACCTGTATGGGGCTAGCCATTTCATGCCATAGACCTGTATAGGGCTAGCCATTTCATGCCATAGACCTGTATAGGACTCATCATTTCATGCCATAGACCGGTATAGAGCTAGCCATTTCATGCCATACACCTGTATAGATCTAGCCATTTCATGCCATAGACCTGTATAGGACTCATCATTTTATGCCATAGACCGGTATAGGGCTAGCCATTTCATGCCATACACCTGTATAGGGCTAGCCACTTCATGCCATAGACCTGTATATGGTTAGCCATTTCATGCCATAGACCTGTATGGGGCTAGCCATTTCATGCCATAGACCTGTATAGGGCTAGCCATTTCATGCCATAGACCTGTATAGGGCTAGCCATTTCATGCCATACACCTGTATAGGGCTAGCCACTTCATGCCATAGACCTGTATAGGGCTAGCCATTTCATTCCATACACCTTTATAGGGCTCACCATTTCCTGCCATAGACCTGTATAGGGCTAGCCATTTCATTCCATACACCTGTATAGGGCTTGCCATGTCATGCCATAGACCTGTATATGGCTAGCCATTTTATGCCATAGACCTGTATGGGGCTAGCCATTTCATGCCATAGACCTGTATAGGGCTAGCCATTTCATGCCATAGACCTGTATAGAGCTAGCCATTTCATGCCATAGACCTGTATAGGACTCATCATTTCATGCCATAGACTGGTATAGGGCTAGCCATTTCATGCCATAGACCTGTATAGGGCTAGCCACTTCAAGCCATAGACCTGTATATGGCTAGCCATTTCATGCCATAGACCTGTATAGGGCTTGCCATTTCATGCCATAGACCTGTATAGGGCTAGCCATTTCATGCCATAGACCTGTATATGGCTAGCCATTTCATGCCATAGACCTGTATATGGCTAGCCATTTCATGCCATAGACCTGTATAGGGCTTGCCATGTCATGCCATAGACCTGTATAGGGCTTGCCATGTCATGCCATAGACCTGTATATGGCTAGCCATTTCATGCCATAGACCTGTATGGGGCTAGCCATTTCATGCCATAGACCTGTATAGGACTCACCATTTCATGCCATAGACCTGTATAGGGCTAGCCATTTCATGCCATAGACCTGTATAGGGCTCGCCATTTCATGCCATACACCTGTATAGGGCTAGCCATTTCATGCCATAGACCTGTATAGGGCTCGCCATTTCATGCCATACACCTGTATATGGCTAGCCATTTCATGCCATAGACCTGTATAGGGCTCGCCATTTCATGCCATACACCTGTATAGAGCTAGCCATTTCATGCCATAGACCTGTATAGGACTCACCATTTCATGCCATAGACCTGTATAGGGCTAGCCATTTCATGCCATAGACCTGTATAGGGCTCGCCATTTCATGCCATACACCTGTATAGGGCTAGCCATTTCATGCCATACACCTGCATAGGACTCACCATTTCATGCCATACAGCTGTATATGGCTAGCCATTTCATGCCATAGACCTGTATAGGACTCACCATTTCATGCCATAGACCTGTATAGGGCTAGCCATTTCATGCCATACACCTGTATAGGGCTAGCCATTTCATGCCATAGACCTGTATAGAGCTAGCCATTTCATGCCATAGACCTGTATAGAGCTAGCCATTTCATGCCATAGACCTGTATATGGCTAGCCATTTCATGCCATAGACCTGTATATGGCTAGCCATTTCATGCCATAGACCTGTATAGGGCTTGCCATGTCATGCCATAGACCTGTATAGGGCTTGCCATGTCATGCCATAGACCTGTATATGGCTAGCCATTTCATGCCATAGACCTGTATGGGGCTAGCCATTTCATGCCATAGACCTGTATAGGACTCACCATTTCATGCCATAGACCTGTATAGGGCTAGCCATTTCATGCCATAGACCTGTATAGGGCTCGCCATTTCATGCCATACACCTGTATAGGGCTAGCCATTTCATGCCATAGACCTGTATAGGGCTCGCCATTTCATGCCATACACCTGTATATGGCTAGCCATTTCATGCCATAGACCTGTATAGGGCTCGCCATTTCATGCCATACACCTGTATAGAGCTAGCCATTTCATGCCATAGACCTGTATAGGACTCACCATTTCATGCCATAGACCTGTATAGGGCTAGCCATTTCATGCCATAGACCTGTATAGGGCTCGCCATTTCATGCCATACACCTGTATAGGGCTAGCCATTTCATGCCATACACCTGCATAGGACTCACCATTTCATGCCATACAGCTGTATATGGCTAGCCATTTCATGCCATAGACCTGTATAGGACTCACCATTTCATGCCATAGACCTGTATAGGGCTAGCCATTTCATGCCATACACCTGTATAGGGCTAGCCATTTCATGCCATAGACCTGTATAGAGCTAGCCATTTCATGCCATAGACCTGTATAGAGCTAGCCATTTCATGCCATAGACCTGTATAGAGCTAGCCATTTCATGCCATAGACCTGTATAGGGCTAGCCATTTCATGCCATAGACCTGTATAGAGCTAGCCATTTCATGCCATACACCTGTATAGGACTCACCATTTCATGCCATAGACCTGTATAGGGCTAGCCATTTCATGCCATAGACCTGTATAGAGCTAGCCATTTCATGCCATACACCTGTATAGGGCTAGCCATTTCATGCCATAGACCTGTATAGGGCTAGCCATTTCATGCCATAGACCTGTATAGAGCTAGCCATTTCATGCCATAGACCTGTATAGAGCTAGCCATTTCATGCCATAGACCTGTATAGAGCTAGCCATTTCATGCCATAGACCTGTATAGGGCTCACCATTTCATGCCATAGACCTGTATAGGGCTAGCCATTTCATGCCATAGACCTGTATAGAGCTAGCCATTTCATGCCATAGACCTGCATAGAGCTAGCCATTTCATGCCATACACCTGTATAGGGCTAGCCATTTCATGCCATAGACCTGTATAGAGCTAGCCATTTCATGCCATACACCTGTATAGAGCTAGCCATTTCATGCCATAGACCTGTATAGAGCTAGCCATTTCATGCCATACACCTGTATAGAGCTAGCCATTTCATGCCATAGACCTGCATAGAGCTAGCCATTTCATGCCATACACCTGTATAGGGCTAGCCATTTCATGCCATAGACCTGTATAGGGCTAGCCATTTCATGCCATACACCTGTATAGAGCTAGCCATTTCATGCCATAGACCTGTATAGAGCTAGCCATTTCATGCCATAGACCTGTATAGGGCTTGCCATTTCATGCCATACACCTGTATAGGGCTAGCCATTTCATGCCATAGACCTGTATATGGCTAGCCATTTCATGCCATAGACCTGTATATGGCTAGCCATTTCATGCCATAGACCTGTATAGGGCTTGCCATGTCATGCCATAGACCTGTATATGGCTAGCCATTTCATGCCATAGACCTGTATAGGGCTTGCCATGTCATGCCATAGACCTGTATAGGGCTTGCCATGTCATGCCATAGACCTGTATATGGCTAGCCATTTCATGCCATAGACCTGTATGGGGCTAGCCATTTCATGCCATAGACCTGTATAGGACTCACCATTTCATGCCATAGACCTGTATAGGGCTAGCCATTTCATGCCATAGACCTGTATAGGGCTCGCCATTTCATGCCATACACCTGTATAGGGCTAGCCATTTCATGCCATAGACCTGTATAGGGCTCACCATTTCATGCCATACACCTGCATAGGGCTCACCATTTCATGCCATAGACCTGTATAGAGCTAGCCATTTCATGCCATACACCTGTATAGGGCTTGCCATTTCATGCCATACACCTGTATAGGGCTTGCCATGTCATGCCATAGACCTGTATATGGCTAGCCATTTTATGCCATAGACCTGTATGGGGCTAGCCATTTCATGCCATAGACCTGTATAGGGCTAGCCATTTCATGCCATAGACCTGTATAGAGCTAGCCATTTCATGCCATAGACCTGTATAGGACTCATCATTTCATGCCATAGACTGGTATAGGGCTAGCCATTTCATGCCATAGACCTGCATAGAGCTAGCCATTTCATGCCATACACCTGTATAGGGCTAGCCATTTCATGCCATAGACCTGTATAGGGCTAGCCATTTCATGCCATACACCTGTATAGAGCTAGCCATTTCATGCCATAGACCTGTATAGAGCTAGCCATTTCATGCCATAGACCTGTATAGGGCTTGCCATTTCATGCCATACACCTGTATAGGGCTAGCCATTTCATGCCATAGACCTGTATATGGCTAGCCATTTCATGCCATAGACCTGTATATGGCTAGCCATTTCATGCCATAGACCTGTATAGGGCTTGCCATGTCATGCCATAGACCTGTATATGGCTAGCCATTTCATGCCATAGACCTGTATAGGGCTTGCCATGTCATGCAATAGACCTGTATAGGGCTTGCCATGTCATGCCATAGACCTGTATATGGCTAGCCATTTCATGCCATAGACCTGTATGGGGCTAGCCATTTCATGCCATAGACCTGTATAGGACTCACCATTTCATGCCATAGACCTGTATAGGGCTAGCCATTTCATGCCATAGACCTGTATAGGGCTCGCCATTTCATGCCATACACCTGTATAGGGCTAGCCATTTCATGCCATAGACCTGTATAGGGCTCACCATTTCATGCCATACACCTGCATAGGGCTCACCATTTCATGCCATAGACCTGTATAGAGCTAGCCATTTCATGCCATACACCTGTATAGGGCTTGCCATTTCATGCCATACACCTGTATAGGGCTTGCCATGTCATGCCATAGACCTGTATATGGCTAGCCATTTTATGCCATAGACCTGTATGGGGCTAGCCATTTCATGCCATAGACCTGTATAGGGCTAGCCATTTCATGCCATAGACCTGTATAGAGCTAGCCATTTCATGCCATAGACCTGTATAGGACTCATCATTTCATGCCATAGACTGGTATAGGGCTAGCCATTTCATGCCATAGACCTGTATAGGGCTAGCCACTTCAAGCCATAGACCTGTATATGGCTAGCCATTTCATGCCATAGACCTGTATAGGGCTTGCCATTTCATGCCATAGACCTGTATAGGGCTAGCCATTTCATGCCATAGACCTGTATATGGCTAGCCATTTCATGCCATAGACCTGTATATGGCTAGCCATTTCATGCCATAGACCTGTATAGGGCTTGCCATGTCATGCCATAGACCTGTATATGGCTAGCCATTTCATGCCATAGACCTGTATAGGGCTTGCCATGTCATGCCATAGACCTGTATAGGGCTTGCCATGTCATGCCATAGACCTGTATATGGCTAGCCATTTCATGCCATAGACCTGTATGGGGCTAGCCATTTCATGCCATAGACCTGTATAGGACTCACCATTTCATGCCATAGACCTGTATAGGGCTAGCCATTTCATGCCATAGACCTGTATAGGGCTCGCCATTTCATGCCATACACCTGTATAGGGCTAGCCATTTCATGCCATAGACCTGTATAGGGCTCACCATTTCATGCCATACACCTGCATAGGGCTCACCATTTCATGCCATAGACCTGTATAGAGCTAGCCATTTCATGCCATACACCTGTATAGGGCTTGCCATTTCATGCCATACACCTGTATAGGGCTTGCCATGTCATGCCATAGACCTGTATATGGCTAGCCATTTTATGCCATAGACCTGTATGGGGCTAGCCATTTCATGCCATAGACCTGTATAGGGCTCGCCATTTCATGCCATAGACCTGTATAGAGCTAGCCATTTCATGCCATAGACCTGTATAGGGCTAGCCATTTCATGCCATAGACCTGTATAGGGCTAGCCATTTCATGCCATAGACCTGTATAGGGCTAGCCATTTCATGCCATACACCTGTATAGGGCTAGCCATTTCATGCCATACACCTGTATAGGACTCACCATTTCATGCCATAGACCTGTATAGGGCTAGCCATTTCATGCCATAGACCTGTATATGGCTAGCCATTTCATGCCATAGACCTGTATGGGGCTAGCCATTTCATGCCATACACCTGTATAGGGCTTGCCATTTCATGCCATACACCTGTATAGGGCTAGCCATTTCATGCCATACACCTGTATAGGGCTAGCCATTTCATGCCATAGACCTGTATAGGGCTAGCCATTTCATGCCATAGACCTGTATAGGGCTAGCCATTTCATGCCATAGACCTGTATAGGGCTAGCCATTTCATGCCATAGACCTGTATAGGGCTAGCCATTTCATGCCATAGACCTGTATAGGGCTAGCCATTTCATGCCATACACCTGTATAGGGCTAGCCATTTCATGCCATAGACCTGTATAGGGCTTGCCATTTCATGCCATAGACCTGTATAGGGCTAGCCATTTCATGCCATAGACCTGTATAGGGCTAGCCATTTCATGCCATAGACCTGTATAGGGCTAGCCATTTCATGCCATAGACCTGTATGGGGCTAGCCATTTCATGCCATACACCTGTATAGGGCTTGCCATTTCATGCCATACACCTGTATAGGACTCACCATTTCATGCCATAGACCTGTATAGGGCTAGCCATTTCATGCCATAGACCTGTATAGGGCTAGCCATTTCATGCCATAGACCTGTATAGGGCTAGCCATTTCATGCCATACACCTGTATAGGGCTTGCCATTTCATGCCATACACCTGTATAGGGCTAGCCATTTCATGCCATACACCTGTATAGGGCTAGCCATTTCATGCCATAGACCTGTATAGGGCTAGCCATTTCATGCCATAGACCTGTATAGGGCTAGCCATTTCATGCCATAGACCTGTATAGAGCTAGCCATTTCATGCCATAGACCTGTATAGAGCTAGCCATTTCATGCCATAGACCTGTATAGAGCTAGCCATTTCATGCCATAGACCTGTATAGGGCTCACCATTTCATGCCATAGACCTGTATAGGGCTAGCCATTTCATGCCATAGACCTGTATAGAGCTAGCCATTTCATGCCATAGACCTGCATAGAGCTAGCCATTTCATGCCATACACCTGTATAGGGCTAGCCATTTCATGCCATAGACCTGTATAGAGCTAGCCATTTCATGCCATAGACCTGCATAGAGCTAGCCATTTCATGCCATACACCTGTATAGGGCTAGCCATTTCATGCCATAGACCTGTATAGAGCTAGCCATTTCATGCCATACACCTGTATAGAGCTAGCCATTTCATGCCATAGACCTGTATAGAGCTAGCCATTTCATGCCATACACCTGTATAGGGCTTGCCATTTCATGCCATACACCTGTATAGGGCTAGCCATTTCATGCCATACACCTGTATAGGGCTAGCCATTTCATGCCATAGACCTGTATAGGACTCACCATTTCATGCCATAGACCTGTATAGGGCTTGCCATTTCATGCCATACACCTGTATAGGGCTAGCCATTTCATGCCATAGACCTGTATATGGCTAGCCATTTCATGCCATAGACCTGTATATGGCTAGCCATTTCATGCCATAGACCTGTATAGGGCTTGCCATGTCATGCCATAGACCTGTATAGGGCTTGCCATGTCATGCCATAGACCTGTATATGGCTAGCCATTTCATGCCATAGACCTGTATGGGGCTAGCCATTTCATGCCATAGACCTGTATAGGACTCACCATTTCATGCCATAGACCTGTATAGGGCTCGCCATTTCATGCCATACACCTGTATAGGGCTAGCCATTTCATGCCATAGACCTGTATGGGGCTAGCCATTTCATGCCATAGACCTGTATAGGACTCATCATTTCATGCCATACACCTGTATAGGGCTCACCATTTCATGCCATAGACCTGTATAGGGCTAGCCATTTCATGCCATAGACCTGTATAGGGCTCGCCATTTCATGCCATACACCTGTATAGGGCTAGCCATTTCATGCCATAGACCTGTATAGGGCTCGCCATTTCATGCCATAGACCTGTATAGGGCTAGCCATTTCATGCCATAGACCTGTATAGGGCTCGCCATTTCATGCCATAGACCTGTATAGAGCTAGCCATTTCATGCCATAGACCTGTATAGAGCTAGCCATTTCATGCCATAGACCTGTATAGGGCTAGCCATTTCATGCCATAGACCTGTATAGGGCTCATCATTTCATGCCATACACCTGTATAGAGCTAGCCATTTCATGCCATAGACCTGTATAGGACTCATCATTTCATGCCATACACCTGTATAGGACTCACCATTTCATGCCATAGACCTGTATAGGGCTAGCCATTTCATGCCATAGACCTGTATAGGGCTCATCATTTCATGCCATAGACCTGTACAGGGCTAGCCATTTCATGCCGCACACCTTTATAGCTCTCGCCATTTCATGCCTACAATGGCTGATTGGCTGTATAACTCCCTCCCTCCCTCCCTCCCTCCCTCCCTCCCTCCCTCCCTCCCTCCCTCCCATACTCTAACACCTCTCTCTCTACACCACAGGCTCCATGCTGCCCTGCTTCAGCAGAGGGGTGAGCACTATCCATCTGCTCAAGGACCGCTTCCACATGAACGTGACGGTGGAGCAGGTGCAGCTAATGGTGGACCACCTAGTGGAGTCCAGCCTGCACTCCCTCACCACCAAGCTGTAGGATGGCTTCCAGTACCTCACCAAGTGCACCCTCTGAGAGCCTCCTAAGGTTCTCTGTGCTTTCCAAGGAACCAGGACCACTCCTTTAGAATGCTGCATGTTCCAAGGAAAACATCCTCGTTCAAGGAGGTTTTGGAGCAAGATGGGAATTCTTTGTTGGATGTGTCGTGATTTGAAGACAGCAGCAGTGCTGGAGGCATTCTGGGAGGACTTGAAGTTGCTACAGGGAGGCTAGGAGTTATGGAGTGCCTGTCCTCTCGCTGTCTGAAGGAAAGAGGCAGTCTCTCAGGAACAAGACATATTTCTTGGGTCTTTAGAGTTCTTGAGCATGTGTAGTTCAAGGAAAGTACACTTCTCATTGAAAGGGGACGGACTTTGAATTAGGAATCAACTAATTCAAGGGATGATTTTTGTTTCAGGAACCCCATTGTCTTAGAATGCAGAGGACTGGCTTCATGAAGCAAGGAAGTAAGAAAAAGTGTGGTGCTTAGGTTCTGCCATTCTAGTACCACATTGGTCAGTCTTGTGGGTGAAGGCCCTTAGCTGATCTGGGCTGGGAAACGCTGTATGTGGAATATCACTGGATGTCAGACTGTTGGGATGAAGTGTGTGCATAGTTACTTGCATGTGTGTATTGATGCATATGTGCGTGATTATCCCGTGCTTGCAATCCAGTGTGCTCAGCAGTAACTCAAGCAAGAAATCTGCGTCGAAGAAGACAGTAGAATTGTGTGTTTGTCTGCATGGGAATGAAGGCCATCTGAATACATCCCTTTGTCAGATTGCATATATTGAATAGCCTTGCTGCAATAACTGTTGCGCATCTTCTGTTCTGACAGCATGACAGTCTTCTTCTAATGCCAGAACTATTTTTGTCAATGAATCCACTTTTAATCATGCTGTGCATCATGATCAGTAAAGGTCTTTTGTCCCATAAATGCCCTTCTGTATTTTTTTTCTCCCCACAATGCTGCTATGAAAGCATGGGTCCATTGTTATGATCAACTCAGTGAGAATGATTAAGGAACAACAGTTGAAATACAGAATATTGAGCCTATTCATGGTGACTAGCCATCATGTTGCATCTAAAAAATTACTGGGAAGTTTCTTTCCATACAAATCTTTTTATGAATACATGATTTTTTTAATTTAGATTTTTTAATAATCCAGTCACTCATCATGAAGAAAGAACAAGAGACATGAAGAATGATGGGCTTTTGCATAATGACCTGTGAATATATTGTATTTACAAAATAACTGGGCAGTTTAATGAATGTATGAGTAAATTTATGTTTAAATGAAGTCAATGAAAATGAAAGAACAACAGACATGTCATGAGGAATCCTGGCCTTTTGCAATGTAACCAGTGAATATCTTATGTTTCAGTAATGACTGAACAGTTTTTTTACCCTGTAAATCCTCTATAATCAAATCAATGAAAATAATGAAAGAACATCAGACAAAATGAACCGCATGGATTTTAACTTTGCGAACAGTGAACATTCATTACTAAAAATTACTTTATTGCTTTTTCGATACAATGAATGTATGTATCTACTGTGTGCTCGGGGTATACATCTGGTGAAGGAACAACATACAAAATGGATTTAAAAAAGAGTTGCTCACAGTAAGCAAATAAGATTCTTTTTTCCCAAAAGTATACATATCCTCCCATATAATGCTTCGATAGATCCTTGAATCTGTAAAATGATAAGTTTATTGAAAAGGTGAAGGAGCAGCAGAGAGAAAATAAGTTGTAAGCACAGTTACTAGTGAGCTTTCATTCCAGAAATGACCCGATGGTTAGAACTCCTTCTCACACAATGGCTCTGTAAATCTCTACATGGGCTCAGGGTTGGGGAAAATGAAAAAGGAACTAGAAAATGTTGTATGTTTCTATGCTATGCAAATAGCATATGAAAAAGGGCAGCTTTGTTTCAATAAAGGTCTTTATTGCAAGGATCCACACAACTCACTCAGTATTAATTAGTAAACATAGTTTGTGAACATTGGTTTATTGGATTTAAGAATAATTCACCTGTGGGATTGAGAGCCAGTACCGCCTGAGGTACTCCTGCAGCTTGCTGTTGCTTGTGTACACTTCGCTGGTTTCCAGTGTCTGGACAGCTGACTCAAAATCAGCTTGAGTCCTGCTGTTCGCAATGTTGCGCAAAAGTTGCAACAACCCAGCCTGCTCACTGTCTGCTATGCCATTTTTGCCTGCAAATAATATCAAGATACAAATTCAGCACATTCCCCATTATTATTTATAACAATCATACCTAAAACAAACATACTAATGTGATTCACTAATACATGTACACTTCTTCAAAATACCACAGTCATAGAGACAATCAGAATACACCACATGACTACATCTAAAATATTTTACATTCATACTTCACAAAGCAATGACTAACAAGACGGCAACCCATATAAATGTTCCAAGATACACTAATGACCTTGATCTTCAAGGTTACCAGGTCACAAGATCAAACAACTGAACCAAGCAGTGACATCATACACAACAAACTATTGTAAACATTTTTCTTGGAAAAATACACATGACCTTGACCCTAGGTCAAGGTTATCCAAAGACATTCAACACAAAGCTGTTAATTCCACACCCAGGAAACTTATTGACACTTTCTATCTAAAAAGGTCCCTTTTAGTGGTTCGTTTACCTTGACCTCATGATATGTGACCAGAGGGCTTTTAATGCAACTTTTAGGGGTTCCTGTGACCTTCACATTACAGTAAGGTCAAACAAACTGGTATCAAAAGATAAGACTTCCTTGCTACTATATACCGTAAATAGCAAAGCACGTCAATTGTTATAGCTTCTGAGAAAACTGACCAGTTACATTTTTGTCTTAAACAACATTTATAGACCCTGTGACCTTAACCTTGGACATTTTCAATTTTTCTTATTCCACGATAGTTCATGGTAAATTTAGACAAAATCGATCCATTACTTTGTTGGCAACAGCCGGACGGACTGACACAAGGACGGACACGCGACATGGGGCTCGGTCTAATCCCCCCCCCCCCCCCCCCATATCTCAATACCTGTTCCAAATACTTGGAACACATAAAACAGGCAGGTAATCTTTCTAACCTTTCTTCAGCCAGCGCTGCCATGCTTGTTCCCTGTGAAAGGAACACAGGTACTTCCTGGAGGTGGGAAACACTGACTCCAGCGCCTGATATTCCACGTCGGAATAGTCAATCATGAAGCTGTGTGGTTCCCACTCAGGGTTCCACTGCTTAATGAGCGTGAGGGCCTCTTCGATGCAGATCCTAGTTTCATGCTCCACTAGGAACTCTGCTACGGGCATGAAAGTGCTGTTTGTGCGCACCACCAGCAGGAAGACTGGCAGTGCGTATTTGGACGTCTTGTAGGTGGCATCCAAAAGCGCCATCTTCCCATATTTCAGAAGGAGCTGCTTCTGCTCTTTGGTCTGATGGAGGAACAAAAAAGTGCCAGACCTGTTGCTGGTGGCTTCTTCTCCTTCTTCTTCTTTATCATCTCCCTCCTCGTCAGGCAGAGCTTCGAAAACTTGAGGGGCTTTTGAGGGGTTCTCTTGAGTGGCACTTGTAGCCTCGCCACATTTCCTCAAGAAGAAACAGTGTTTTCCAGGTTCCCTTGCCTGTGTGAGTGATGAATTTGTATTGGCTCATGTATGACAGTGCAAAAACTAAGTACAGTTAGCAGAGAGTGTTTATATAATGCTTGTTTACCAAAAGGTGTAAGAGGGACGTTCCCAAATAAATCAACGCACAGGTAAATTATAACATTTTAACCAGAAAAATATACTTAACCACTAAGCCAACACCAATGGAAGGATGGGAAGCCACAGGTTTTACAAATGCCATTGCCGAAAAGCTCAGCAT
>JAWQFJ010014004.1:0-16404 GCA_034096865.1 Theodoxus fluviatilis | reverse complement strand
GGTAATGATAATAAAGTACTGAAAAAAAGAAGTTTCCTTCAAAAATCATTTATTCAAAGGGATCTTGCTACCTTAATGAGAGCAAAGTCTGGCATAGCTACTTCATCAGAGCTCTTTTGACTCACAAATGCCCAATGGCATGGTCACTGCATTGTCATCAAAGCTGTCAACTAACTGATCAACATTAACAGTAACATTTCTTTTCTTATTGAAAAATATAAACAACAAATAACAACAACAACGTTTGCAACTTGAGAGAGAAATATGAAACACAACTTGGATGAGTAACAACTGTGGACATTCCAGATCACCTGACTGTACACACCATCCACCACACTCATACTCTGAGGAGTCTCCAAAGAAACCTCAAACCATGAAGTGCAAATGAGGAATGAGGACAACACACTGCCAGAGCTACTAGACACCACTCCTATCAGCTGCAAGCCTGGCTGCTGGGCTTTCAGGGCCTGCTCCAGTAGCTCAGCCAGGGGCAGCCACAAGCAGCCAAAGGGGCTACCTGGGGGCATCAGGACAGTGACAGGTCATTAAGGGGAGACATAGGTGTCAAAGAAGATATTGTTAAGTACTGCAATGCACTTTCACACTTTCATGCATGGTCATTCAAAGATACACATGAAAAGAAGACGAAAAAAGTTTCTTCAATGAGGGGAGAAAAAGTAGGTCATCTGTGAATTATTTAAAATAGCTACCATAAAATGTAATTTCTCAATACTAAAAAAGATTTACAGCTCAAAAACTACATACAGCAAAAAGTTTATTTTAGGTTCCTGAGATGTTTAATTTTTATATCTAAAACTTGTCACATGCTTTTAAGAAAATTCTGAATCTTTTGGAAAGGATATTTACTCATTGTATGTACCATATGTAATGTTCAGTATTTTTGTTAATAACTTTTTGTATGTGAAGCTGCTGAACTGGAGGCTAATATCACAAACATGTGACAAGATGTTGCTACATGTGTGAAGAACACACCCTGAAAATAACACATCTGTAATTCACTCAGAATGTTTTTTTGGCTAATTTTCAAGTTCACAACAAGTAGTTTTTGAGAAAATGTGAAATTAAGAAAACTTGAGAAACATGATTGTTCATCTTCAATGCATTTCATACAGTGCCAACAAAAATTCTCAAGGGGGTAAGGTTCTTCATTTATATTTGTACATGTTTTCTAGGTTGTTTTAAGTAGAGAGATATTGGAATTACATTGCAGGAGGCTGAAACAACCCAAAAATGCTCAGAAGTCTGAATCACCAGAAGATGACATTTTGACCATTTTCATTCCCTTGACATTTCATTCAAACCACCTTAACATGTTGATCTGAATGTCTTCACTAACACTGATATACAAAAATAGCTCTTTGCAACACACCCCAGTACAGCATGCAACATCACCACACCAAGTGTAGCTGTCCAGCAATTGGCACTTGCCAATCATTCCATACAAACCAATAATTAACATAAGAACACTATTCCTGTATGTTTCCTATGGACTCTCTATAACAACTTCAAGATTAACGCAAACACCACAGAACACACTAGAGCATATAAACAGATAATAAAGATTTATTAATTTAAAACTAAATATGTACCCAAGTTATTAAAAAGAATGACAAAGAAAACTATGACAAAATAACCCCAGAAATCCAGCAAACATTTTTGTCCCCTAGGCACTGAGACAATTCACCACCAACGATTATCAAAGTCAAATGTCCTATAGAGTTTCCAACTCAAACTGTCACAGAGACGAAGATCACAGTTGGAACGATCAACCACCGAAATGCAAACATCCAGAACGCAAGACAAACTGTAGTTTTCCTTTCTCTCTTCCTTTTCCGTCGATTCATCTTTCTTCTTTTCTCTGTTCCTTTCTTCATTAAGGCGTTTTGAAATCCTCAACACACACCGTTACTTCGTTGGCTCCAGGACTATTCAGTACGGTATGGGACAGCAACATTCATATTGGCGTTCTACCCATCACTCCCAGAAATAGCATCCTCTGCCTCAGACAACATCACTCAGCCAGGGTGTTCACTTCAGTCCAACCCTGCAGTTCATACCCCTCGACTCCTGCGTATCCTCCACTACTTCTCTCTAAACTCCATTCTCTTCCTCCCTTCTCCTCTCCCATCTCCTTCCCTTCTCTCTTGTCTCTCCTTCTCATGTCATCCGTGACGTCATTCTCCTCCAAACTGTATCGGAGATTTCAACATCATGTAAACTATAGAATTGTTAGTGGTCTGCTAAATCATAAACAAACTATAGCTCACGGCATTACTTTCTCGTACACAACGAGACAATAGACATTGCCAGAAGCTGAAAAACCACAGCTATGAACCAAGAGGTGGGGAGTTACCTTCCAGACCCAGAAAAGAACAAGAATAAGATTGAAGACAGACCATGTCAGGAGGGCTTCCGACTCATGTCCAATCTAAACAGGTGACAATATGCACCCCCAGGAATGACACGACCGCTCCTGAACATGCCTCCAAAGCCAGGAGACACAAACCAGTGAATAAATCGCCCACGTCTGCCAAGCAAGACCCAACACTGCCACGAAACCCCGTGAACAGCACCGCCCAAGAACGGGCACCAAGAGAAAACTCTCGACAGACTGACCTAGCCTCCAAATCCTTAAGCACCCATCTCCTAACTGACAAGACTTTGAAATCAAAACAACCAGCGACATGCACCTCAATGTACTCTAGAAACTTCAGAGCAGAACAAAATGCCAGAGCACAACATTGAGAGCAACACTCTCATGTGCTAATCATTTGACACACACCAGATATACCATGAAAATCCTAAATCCATTGTGGGTCATGACACTGTACAGGACATTGGCTTTCACCACCATGCTCTACTTCAAATGCCTCAGCCATACACTTCCTTGTACATGTACATGTCATCACACACAATTAGCACCAACACTCTCACAGTTGTATGGCCAGTACCAGTAGTCTAGGGGAAACAAGTGCAAGCTCCTGCTATCAAACTGTCCACTTGTCTAGGAGAATGGGCAAGGTGGACAAATACACTGTCACTGTGTACAGGTGATGACACACTTCCATCACACACCATGCCACATTCATGGACCCAACCCTTTCTGAGAAATACAACAAGGTGACCAGTTTGGGACCAATACTTCACATCATCTGACAACCAAGCAGTCCTGTGGTCAAGATGACCAACACTGGAAACTCTGCAGGTCATCCAACACAGTCATGGAGTCAACTTGCAGACAAACCACCAAGCCACATGGCCTGCAGGAAAAGAAAACAGCTTTTGCACTCCCAAACATGACAGCAGTGCAGAAAATGCCAGCATCAACACATCATGTCATCTGTTCAGTTGGCCTCCAAACAAGCCAAAGACACAAAAGGCAGTATCTACATGTGGAAGTCCTGTAACTGGAAATCACAACAATACAGTGTATTTGAGGACATGTTCTAAAAGTGGACCACAGGTCTCTCAAGGAGGAGAAAAGACCACCACATGTTTGTGGGAGCCAAGAGAATTCCATGACTACACATCTGGTCAAACATTTCTAATGTAGTCCTTTGTAGTCAGTCCCATGTCCCAAGTGTTTCACTTTGTTACTGAACTAAGATTCTTTGCCTCCCACTGACAAGTCCACATTGAAAGTGTTCCAAATCATCTTCATTCATTCTACAAGTGTGTTTGCAGGTTGTCTTTCTGACTAGAGCTGTACTCACAGTGGGACACCGATACTCCTTGACCCTCTGTGGACAGTATTTACATGTCTTCATTGGCTGCCTTTCTGGGCACTTTGATACTGGCAATGGGGACTCTGGCTCTTCCATGTCCTTCAGGGACTGTTTGTAGACTTTGCTTCAGGGTGCCTTCCTGACCTGCTCTATACTGACAATGGCAACAATGAAACCTCCTTTAAGCTTCATGGACATTGTCTATGTGTGTCTGCATGTCACTTTTCGTTCCAGCTCTGTACTGACAATGTGGACATGGATACTTCCTTAAATCTAAATGGACAGTGTCTATGTGTCTCTGCAGGTTGCCTTTCTGACCAGCTCTGAACTGACAATGTGGACATGGATACTTCCTTAAATCTTCATGGACAGTGTCTATGTGTTTCTGCAGGGTGTTTTTCCTACCAGCTCTGTACTGACAATGAGGACATGGATACTTCCTTAAACCTAAATGGACAGTGTCTATGTGTGTCTGCAGGGTGCCTTTCTCACCAGCTCTGTACTGACAATGTGGACATGGATACTTCCTTAAACCTAAATGGACAGTGTCTATGTGTGTCTGCAGGTGTCCTTTCTCACCAGCTCTGTACTGACAATGTGGACATGGATACTTCCTTAAACCTAAATGGACAGTGTCTATGTGTCTCTGCAGGTCACTTTTCGTTCCAGCTCTGTACTGACAATGTGGACATGGATACTTCCTCAAATCTTCATGGACAGTGTCTATGTGTTTCTGCAGGTCACTTTTCGTTCCAGCTCTGTACTGACAATGTGGACATGGATACTTCCTTAAACCTAAATGGACAGTGTCTATGTGTGTCTGCAGGAGGCATTTCTTACCAGATCTGTACTGACAATGAGGACATGGTAACTTCCTTAAACTTTCATGGACTGTCTTTAGATGTCTTCCGAGTGCTTTCCTAAATGCACACCTGAAATCACAATGGGGGCAAGCATGTCTCCTCAAACTTGCATGGTCCTTCATTTCATCTGAATGGGGACTAGAAACTTCCCTGGCTTCTTGATGGACAACACCTCCAGGACTCTGCACTCTGCCTTTCTTTCTACACTGCTGCTGCCTGGGAGGACTACAGTGTCTCTTCTCCAGGGGGGACAACTCTGCTGTCTTCTGACTGGACACACATGGCCTTGGCTTGGACACTTTTGGGCTACTGCTGCTGCTTGCCACAGAGGCTGAGCTGCCTTCTGACCACTGGGCAGCACACACTGACCCCCTGACATCAGTGGACACACTGGACGCAGGCCTGGCCTGATGATGTACATCTTTCTCTACTTCCTGCTCCTCTCCTTTATCCAGCCTTTCCACACCTGTCTCTTCACAAGACACTGACTTCCTCTTCACCATGCAGTCCTCCAAGTAAACAACACGCTGCATCATACGTTCCCACCCCACATCTCTCCTCCCTTCTTCCTCCTCTCTCCCACACACACTCCCACACACACCTCCTCTCTCCACCTTCACCACTGGGCACCTCACCCAGCCTGCTGGGCTGTCCACTGCTTGCTCCTGCTGACACACACACACCCCTTCCATGCACTGCTCTCCCTGTGAAAGCCCAAAGGAACCAACACTTCCCAAGCCAGTCTCAGGCACTCTTCTCAATAGGACATATGGCAGCAGATGGCATTTACCCTGTACACTTCTCTTGTACTTCTCACCCTCCAGCCCAGAACAGCCACCCTCACTGCTTCCCTCAGCCCTGCCACACTTCAAGACACAAGCATCACAGTCACCAGGGGCTGACAAACACAAGCTCTGCTTCACACTTGCCTTGTCTTCTCCCTCCACCTTCACTACCACTTCTTCCTTCACAGGGTTCTCTGCTTTCAAACCAGTCCCATCATGCAGCTGGTCCTCAAAACCTGCCTCACATTTCATTTCAGTCATTGAGTGATGGTCACAACCTGACAAGTCCACAGATGGAAGTGGGTCATCAAACAGCCAGTCAATGTTTTCCTCCATGGTCAGATTCAAAGGCACAAACACTTCTGATGCAAATAGTCTTGCTGAAGGACACTTCTCCTAATGCCACAAAAGATAAAGCCCCTCAGCTGTAAGACAAGGTGGACTAGCACACATTTCTCCCTGGATCAACATTTGTACAAAAAGCAGATTTCTCCAGTGAACACCTCATTCATTTAGACACACACATGTACACAATCAGTAAACCAGCTCCAAAATCAAATGCAAGTTTGTTCTTTCCATATATCACTCAGCTCAAGGACAGCTCCTCTTACTGCACTCAGTCACATTGCTTGTCCAGCACAGCCACACTGTGGCCAGGCCTTCCTTCCACTCCTCCAGGCCTTGGCTTGTCCCCAGTCTGGCCAAGGAGGGCTGCCTCTGCACAGGCAAGGCCAGGACACCTGCACTCCACTAGGGGGCTGCCACTGCACACCTGTGCACACCAAGGGTGGAGGCAAGAGGCTCCTGTCCTGTCTTGCCTTGCAGCCTGCCACCTGCACCAGTCCAGGCAGTCAGGGGGCAGCACTCCTACTGAAACACAACAAGGCAACACTTGTCACTTCCCCTTAACTACAGTCAGTACAACTACAAGAAGCAGTAGTCTATGAAGACCAAAGCTTAGGAAAACTGACATGTGTACACAGAGGTGGATTAGATATCATAAAGGAAAAGGAAAAAAGTCATGTATACACACAAGTACCCACATAGACATCCACACAAACGCACGCACAAACACACACCCATACACACAAACACACAACGACAGAGAGAATGAGAGAGAGAGAGAGAGAGAGAGAGAGAGAGAGAGAGAGAGAGAGAGAGAGAGAGAGAGAGAGAGAGAGAGAGAGAGAGAGAGAGAGAGAGAGAGACAGAGAGAGAGAGAGACAGAGAAGCATTAAGACTGATGACACATCTTTGCATTAAAATGTACATATCCAAGCATGGATGTCATGGGGCAACTAAAAGCCAAAACAAAGAGTTCAGACAACAGATATTCAAGACTATATATGCATTTTGAAGTGCATTCTCTGGTTGCTTGGTCATTATCAATAAAACACAACATTAAAATACAGCATAGGGTTATTACAAGTTGGTTGTCACCAGAATAGGTCCTCTCACCTGCAGTGCATGTTCACTGCCCATGCTAGTTTTGCTTTGAGACCGTTCTTGCTTCTTCATACAATGTCTGTACGTATAATGTATATATAAAACTATAATGTATGTACATAGCAACATCACTGATTTTTCTACAGTCATCCCCATCCAATAGTTGTGCTACATTTCCATTTCTTAGTTTTTGAATGTACATTTTAGGATATATTTCTGATGTTGTTATATACATAGCAGTGCAACAGAAAATTATATTTGTCCTGAATTTCTCTTCAGAGTGGACAGTCACTATTGGGGCTTTGATCTAAACATCTCATGGATATGATGTACAAATGCATTCCTGAACTTTTAATATTTATAAAATTTAGGTACCTTTTGCACTGAAATATTCTTTTAAGGGAACTGTACAGAGTAAAACAATCGCTACTCATGATTTTTGAGTTCCAATCATGTTGATAACAATAGTGTAGTCTCCGTTTAAGTGATTGAATAAAACCACTATCATTGTTAGTGCCATCTTTCATCCATAAGTATTCTTAACTGAGTGATGCAAAACAAAGCTGTATTGATTTTGTCCAGCTAAGCATTGCAGTGACACCTTCTCTTTGCAACATTAAATAAGCCTGCTTTGGCAGCCTGTTCCATTGCATCTTACAGAATTTAAGCCAATATTTCACTGCACGTACAGTTGAGTTTATAGATAGTGGATATCTACCCATTTCACCCTGACACATAGTACTGGAGGGTTTTACATCAACATCTAAAAACCGTTTGCATGCAAACAGGTGAGACCTTTCTATACATTGTGACTGTCTTCTTTCTAGTCCCCACAACTCTGAGGCATACAGCAAAGAAGGTTGCATCTCTGAATCATACACATAATGAGGAAAACGCGTGTGTTGAGATTGTTAAGACACCACATGGAATTTAGCTACTGAACAGAGGAAGAGAGGGAGAGAGGGGGGGAGGGAGAGAGAGAGAGAGAGAGAGAGAGAGAGAGAGAGAGAGAGAGAGAGAGAGAGAGAGAGAGAGAGAGAGAGAGAGAGAGAGAGAGAGAGAGAGAGGGGAAGGGGGGGGGGGGAGGGGGGGGCAGACCCAGATACAAAGTTGAAGCCGGCGATTGAGCGAAACAGATGCAGACATGAACGTACACACAAACACAGAGGCACGCATGCACACACACACACACAGACGCGTGCACGCACGCACACACACACACACACAGGCAGTCACACAGCGGCAGAGGCACACACATACAACGAGGCACTCAAAGATAGACATCGTACACAGCACTTCAAGAAAGGCAGACACAGAAACTGATGCATACATATGCACGCAGACAACCACACACACATGTTTGTAAAGTGCGTCCTCCGAGCGAGCAGGCGAACACGATGCAGACATCGGCACTGACGCGTTTAGCCGTTTTCATCCCATCACTTTGATTTTTGCCAACACATTAAGAAAACATATAATAATCACAAAACAATTGTACGTACTATGATCCCACCGCTGCCACCAAATTTTAAAAAAAGAAAAGAAAAAAAGGGATGAGGGAATGCGAGAAGTATTTCACTGAAACCGCATGGAAAAGAGTAAGATAGTCTCAAGACAACACAGAGAATGACAATGAACAGCATGAATCATGGTAGTAAGGCTAATGTAAAACAAAAATGCAAATTATACTGATTATATCATAATAGAACATCATTAAGGAACAGTGAGTTTGCTGATATAATAATGAGTATGCCCCCTTGCCACGCCAGTAGAATAGGATTGTCCAAACAAAGTTGCCACAAAACTTTGTAGAAACACAAGGAAAATTGAGTATGTGGATTACATTGATCACACTTACAATATCTAGACTAGAAAATCAAGCATAAATGCTATCCTCCGTAATGTAATAGTCGAGGCATTTAAAGAAAATTCAACAGTTTAAGTTGTGTTATTATATACAAAAGGGAAAAGCCCACAGTGAACTGGTAATACTTGTTGGAACTGAACATGGGGTGGTGATGCCAACATTCCAAATGACAACAGTGAATGGGTCACTCATTTGCCTATAGAACAGCAGTATAACTAGACAACTCCTGACGACCCAGCCCAAATGATAGAGTATCCATGGGGAATAACATCTACCAATTAAGCACCCAATAGTCCATGAGTAATCCAATCATGACTATTTCCCAGGAGCATTATATGAGTTACCGAATCACCTGATCCAGTGTAAGGCGACCAATTCACATGTATCTACCATACATTGCTCCACCAAGGCATTCTGACATACCATAATCAATTTACTGGTAGTGATGGGCACTTGAACACAGCAAAAGACCGCCAGAACTAAATTCCCAAATAGTCATAGTATAGAACTATCCCAACTACATGGAAACATTGCCTTCTCCAAAACCTCTGGTCCCTAACTCTGGAATCTCATGACAACATACTAACCCTACTTCTGGGTCAAATGCAAGTTTCCATTAATCACAGTCACAAGGGGAGGGTACATGAATACACAACTTTGACAAACATTATCCATAGAATCATAGTACGTACAAAACAAGAACATCAGTAATAACATGAGATAATGCACACACCTTATGATAGGCTAGGTCATGAGGTAGTTCTTAGGTTATCATGGCATCTGGTCCTCAATTGACCTGTGAAATTCCCAAATGTTCTTAATATAACAACCATTATGCTAGAACACATGGTGCAAAACCGTAGAATAAAGAGCAATCATCAAAACAACATCAGCGCTCTTCACTAAAACCATTGGCCCTGAGGAAGATGGGCAAGATTCGTTCCGACGACCGCCACCCTCTGCACCAGGCATTCGCATCATGCGAACCCACTCGTGAGTCCTCACGTCGCCTGAGGTGATGGCCTGACAGAACAAGCCGGATGAAGGATTCGTTCCTCCCGACAGCCATCCGTCTCTTCAATGAGTCCCGGTGAATGGGTAGTATGCATGAAGATTGTGAGACTTGACGTGACTGTGGGACCAGGAGTGACGCGAACTGTGACTGAAGAGTGGGTGATGTGAACTGTGACTGTGAGGAAGAGTGATGAGAGCTGTGACTATGTGACCAGGATTGATGTGACTTTTGACGGAGGATTGGAGTGTTGTGAACTGGGACTATGAGGACTTGTAGTGCTGTGAACTGTGACAGGAAGGACTATGAATGGTGTGAACTATGTCTGTACCAACAAGGATGAACATGTGAGAGTGTGTGTGTGTGTGTGTGGGGGGGGGGGGGGGGGGGGGGCATGCGTTATGCGTTGATGATCATGTATGTATGCTGTGTGAGTGTGGTGGTTGATGTGCATGCCTGTCTCTTGTTGGTCTTTCCTGTGATTGTGTTGTGATGCAGGGCTTGTACATGTGTTATGGTTGAAGATCGGGTATGTGTGATTGCATGACGATGGTTGTTTAATGTGCATGCTTGTGTCTTTTGTTCCTTCTGTAATTACTTGTTGCGATGTAGAATGGTTCTCTACTAAATTGAATTGCCTAATTGCCTATGATGTAGCGCTAAATGTGTCCTATCTTATTGTGTCTATCAGTTTACTATATCTGATGCGCGTGTTCAGTATGTATATTTACTGAAGTAACATGGTGTTATTACATTTGTAGAGTAATAAATTATGATACAATTGCATGCTATCTTATTTTATGGCCTATGATTAGTGTGTGGACTCCATAACTTGAGCGCTGTGATTGAGTTAATGTTGAACTTCTTGTACGTTTATGTTTTTGTATGTATGTATTATGTTTTTGCCACCAACAAAACAAATTTCCTTGTAAACAATGAGGACAATAAAGTATCTTGTATAGATCTTGTATCTTGTATCATTTACAATTACAGAGCACAAAATAGCAAAAACGTTTTCTAAGTTCTAACAAAGATCTAAGCAGCATAGGACTGAGAGAAACAACATAACAAGAAGGGCAAAGCCCATACGACTCACATGCTTGACCTTGACCTTTATATGACCTTGACTTTCAGGTGACCTTCAATACACATTTTTCATCCTACCAAAATACATGTGACCTTGACCCAAGGTCAAGGTCATCCAAGGTCATGCAACACAAAGCTGTTAATTCAAGACATAGGAAGCACAATGGTGATTATTAGGCATCTTTCCTACCATGAGATATAGTCACTGTTATGTGGTTCACATACCCACATTTTGGTCACATATTCAATAAGGGTCAAAGTGACCTTGACCTTGAGGATAATGTGACCAAATGTGTATCTTCATGATGAAAACGTACTTTCATCATTCTCCAGGGTTGACTACCGGTGTAGCGTAGCCGATAGTTCATCGTAGCCGGCAAGCTAGGGGAAGGGAGGGAATGGAAGGGGAATGGAAGGGGGAGGAAAGGGGGGGGGGGAGGAAAGGGGGGGGGGGGGGGCGGCGGCGGAAGGAAGAGAGGGGGCAAGCCACAAAGCAATGCCACGCTATCTGCACCTCCTGAGTCAGGCCTACGTCCGTAAGAGCAACTCTATCAGAAGGAAAAGTTTCTCTCAGCACCAGCAAAAATGGCGAAAAACACACTTCAACAATATTACAATACAAAAGTATGCAAGATGAATCTGACCGAACGCAAAACCAGGCTGAGGCAGTGGTGTTTCACACATGAAATTGCCCAATAGTCATTACCAAATAAGCCAATTTGGACCCACAATGTAGTAATAAACATCCACTTGAGAATAAGAACATCTTGATCATGATCATCTTTACCTTCTCAAGTCAAACTCAAACTTTCAAAGCATAGAAGTTTCGAAAGGAACACTTTTTTTTTGTATTCCAAGTTTTCATTCAAAATAGCACCGAAACGCGTACAATCAAAAGTTTGAGCAGCAGTCGAAAGGCGAAAGGGACGCTAGAAAGGGTTCTAACACCGAAACGGGTACAATCATCAAAGTTTGAGCAGCAGTCGAAACGCGTACAAACTACAATCAAAAGTTTGAGCGGCAGTCGAACGGCGAAAGGAACGATAGAAAGGGTTCAGTCAAAAAAGTTTGGTAGGAGCTCTTTCGCCAGTATGATCGGAATTGCCGTCATCTCCATGGACGCTACCGCCATCTTGATGGACGTTATGTTTGGTAGGAGCTCTTTCGCCAGTATGATCGGAATTGCCGTCATCTCCATGGACGCTACCGCCATCTTGATGGACGTTATTTCCGTTACGCGCGAGTGTGGTATAACACGCGTTAAACATGGTCGAAAGGCACGCAGATTCTTACCATGGGCACGTTCATGCAAGGATAGGAAGGACAGCTTGACAAAACCAACACTAACAGGCTATCACATGGTTACTATAGGCATTAATAACGATCACGTACACGCTTACATCCCAGAGAGAGGAAGCATCGTCTACTTGTAGTACTTACCTCTAGCTCGTACGCACTCTGGTGAACTCGTGTAAACACCCCAGTGCCGTGGCGTACACGTCGCCCTTCTCCTTCTTCCACGTGGCCGACGCCAAACTCTTGCTCCACCAAACTGACTCGGGTTTACAGAATGCCAAATCACTTGCTCTTGCTGTCCCGCAGAACGCAGGAACCGTTCGCTGCTCGTCTCAGACACTTAGAATGACACTTACTTAGACTGACACTTAGGATGAAAAAGTATTCAGGGATTATTGTGGCAACAATCCGATTCAAGCTACCGTCTTCTACTACCAACTCTCTCTATATACCTTTGCAGACTCTTCTCTTGCACGACCTCTTCCGTCTCTGTCTTTTCGCAACTGTCCCTAGCCGACCGTTACCCTTATCTCGCGTCACACTCTAATGACGGCATAATGCCTCCTAACAACCAATTACTATCTAGCAGTGAACGCCCTCTCCCGGCGACCTTGCGGTCTCGGGGAGGTAACTCTGAACTTCCTACCACACAATTTACCCTTACATGTTCTTCCGCTTGGACATGGAATCCTGAAATTATACTCTACTGTCTTTCAAAAAAGACCATCTTATCACATTTAAATTCCATAGTTAATAACACCAGACAACATAATAGCTTACAACCCTAACAAATTTACAATGATATTTAGTTTCTTTACTTCTAACTAATTTAACAAAGAACAAGACAAGATGATATACCTGCGCCCACTCTCTGAGACTATTTACAACAGAGAAGGGATGGGGATGGGTGCAACGTAAATATTCTCTGGCACTGGACAAGAGACCAACCACTGCCAGTGAGCTAAGGGAGGAAGCCTAACCCGTCGTCTGCTACATAGCACCTAAGAACATACATAGCCCGCGCATAAGTTTACAGGCTTCAGTGACAAAGCATCCACATTGTCACACAATCACAGCGAAGAATTTGAGAATAACAAAGAGGAGTATGCGAAGAAAAAGAAGACAGACTTGGTGTGGATGTAAAATTCACGTTCACCAACCTTTTGCAAGAGCAAGGAAACACGTTAACCTCGTCAGTCGCCAAAATGGCGACAGTATCGACATTACTAGTTAAGGGAGGCAAGTCTTCAAGCACACCAGTCGTGTTTGCATGGTGGACTCATCAGTCTGTACTTCGGGAATGAAATCTCTACCTTGAGAGGCAGAAGGACGAAGAGTGCGGACTGATAATGAGGCAGTGTTGATGTAACCGTGGTGGAGGAGTGGGAGTTGGTGTGGATTATTCTCTCCGATCCCTAAGTCTGGGGCGCGTTTGTTTGGCCCAAAATCTCGAGAGAATCGCGAGGGCTGAGCGTTTCCTACGTTCCTCGCTCATAAGGACGCACTCGCCGTGAAGGCGGGAGGCTGAGGGAGGTCCGGACCTCCCTCGATCCTTGCTTTCCTGAGAGGGTTTTGGAGGAATTTTAGTGAGCGCTCGTGTGTGTGTGTGTGTGTGTGTGTGTGTGTGTGTGTGTGTGTGTGTGTGTGCGCGCGCCCATAAATGTGCCACCTCAGCTTCCATGGTGTCCACCTTAATTGCTTCCCTGTGCTTGCTAGCTCTAGTTCCTACCACCCACCCCTCCCTCAACCCACCCACCCACATACACAATATGCACACAGGTTTGCAGACACGATCTACTCACAAATAAACACAATGCATTCTCTTTTCAAAAATTACTGTTCTGTAAACAGAAACATCAAATCAAACAGATTAAACACATTGAGAACACTAATATTCAATGAACACGACGCAGACATCGGCACTGACGTGTTTAGGCGCCTTTAGCCATTTTCATCCCATCACTTTGATTTCCGCCAACACATTAAGAAAACATGCAATAATCACAAAACAATCACAGCGAAGAATTTGAGAATAACAAAGAGAAGTATGCGAAGAAAAAGAAGACAGATTTGGTGTGGATGTAAAATTCACGTTCACCAACCTTTTGCAAGAGCAAGGAAACACGTTAACCTCGTCAGTCGTCAAAATGGCGACAGTAGGCTTGTTCAGAAGTACTCAGCGCTGCTTGAGCGCTTCATGTTGGCAATTGAGCGCTCTTGGCCACTCCTGAACGCCTAAGATGTAGCAAAGACTATTAACTGTATAATCTTTGGATGTAGTGCAGCGCTTCACTTGTTAAAGGGGAGGTAAATCTTCTGCGCCCCATGTTGTGTTGATAGACGCGAAGAAAGTATTTTCTTTGCCACAGACATCGTTTATGCACGTTTACATGTATTCTGCATGAATAAAATCCACAACTGTGTCATCCTTACTTGCCATTACTTGCACATACAGAGCGCTTGGTGCAAATAAAGCCCGTTCCAGTACCAAAATGATGTTTCTGAGGGTTATTTTACGCGTCGACGGCCAGTGCGGGATCGAAGACGCCAATTTGAAATGATGCAAAATCATCCTGCTGCACGTCGGATTGGTGATTCACAGCGCTGCTCAGCGCTGAGTGAAGCACGCCCCAAATTGGCCGTTCAGGAGTGAATCACGTGAAGCGCTGAGTAAGCGCTTTGAAGCACTGCGCCTTCTGAACTCCCCTAGTATCGACATTACTAGTTAAGGGAGGTAAGTCTTCAAGCACACCAATCGTGTTTGCATGGTGGACTCATCAGTCTGTACTTCGGGAATGAAATCTCTACCTTGAGAGGCAGAAGGACGAAGAGTGCGGACTGATAATGAGGCAGTGTTGATGTAACCGTGGTGGAGGAGTGGGAGTTGGTGTGGATTTTCTTCCGATCCCTAAGTCTGGGGCGCGTTTGTTTGGCCCAAAATCTCGAGAGAATCGCGAGGGCTGGGCGTTTCCTACGTTCCTCGCTCATAAGGACGTACTCGCCGTGAAGGCGGGAGGCTGAGGGAGGTCCGGAGCTCCCTCGATCCTTGCTTTCCTGAGAGGGTTTTGGGTGAATTTTAGTGAGCGCTCGTGTGTGTGTGTGTGTGTGTGTGTGTGTGTGTGTGTGTGTGTGTGTGTGTGTGCGCGCGCATAAATGTGCCACCTCAGCTTCCATGGTGTCCACCTTGCTTCCCTGCTTGCTAGCTCTAGTTCCTACCACCCACCCCTCCCTCAACCCACCCACCCACATACACAATATGCACACAGGTTTGCAGACACAAACTCTACTCACAAATAAACACAATGCATTCTCTTTTAGAAAATTACTCTGTTCTGTAAACAGAGACATCAAATCAAACAGATTAAACACATTGAGGACACTAATATTCAATGAAATATACTGACTTTCTTTGGTAACCACAAAACTAAATATTTCTAAACAAATGTCATTTCTTACAGTGAACTTCATGCTCTCAGGGCATTAAGCCCAAGGAGGTTGGGGCATTAGACCCCAACCTAAAGGCATAATTATTTGGGTACATTTTATCTCATTTAAAATGTAGAAAATAAATTACAAATGCATAGAATCACATAGGAAGAGAAAGAAAATCATAATTTTGATTTTACTGTAAATTTTTCTGCCAGAACACAGAAGCAAGGTCCAATATGACATGATGCAGTGCTGATGCCCCATTGGTAGCCTCTGACAGCTCATGCAAGGCAAACTAGTGTAGAGACCAAAGACTCTTCCACAAATCTGTGAAAAAATTCAAACTTGTTTCAAATGAGAAAATGTGATTGAAGGTCACAGATAAGAACCATTTGCTTCATTTTTTAAAATCTTGTGGTTTCTTGAGCCCATTAGAAAAAAAAACACTCAAGGACCATAATAAATGCACCCCTCCACGTTTTGACATTGTATGGCAACCCAACAAGCTGCATGTAATACCATTCATGTAACAAAGTGTATTTTTTCCATTTATCTCCTTGATTTGTATATACTTATGGCAGAAACTGTTGTTTTCTTGACATAATGCTGCAGAATCTTATACAGAAAATTAAAGGGCAATAGGCTTCAACTCATTTCAGTGACATTTTAAGGATAAATGTATGGAGCAAAGAAAAAAAGATAAACATGTTAATTTAGAGTAGAGTTGTATGTGTGTTTCATCAGTCCTGTTTTTGTCTTGTTGACTTGAACTATTTTCATGTTTTGAAACAAAATGCAAGAGTGTGGGGCATTAAACCCCACCACATTCTGATTGACTCTCATGGGCTTTACCTTTCTCATTCAAGACTAAGAA
>JAWQFJ010014001.1:0-11708 GCA_034096865.1 Theodoxus fluviatilis | reverse complement strand
TGTGTGGTACATGTGTGTGCATGTCGTGTACATTTGTGTGTGCATGTTGTGTACATGTGTGTTGCATGTCTGTGACATATGTGTGTGCATGTCTGTGTACATATGTGGCGTTCTGTGTACATGTGTGTGTGTCGTGTTACCATATGGTTGTGTGTCTGTCTGTGTACATATGTGGTGCATGTCTGTGTACATTTGTATGCATGTCTGGTACTAGCATATGTGTGTGCAGTCTGTGTACATGTGTGTGTGTGTGTGTAGTTACCATATGTCGTGTGCATGTCTGTTGTACGATGTAGGTGTGGTGTGTGGTTACGCATATGCTGTGTGCATGTCTGTGTTACCATGTGTGTGTGCTTAGGTCCAACCACACCAAAAAAAAATTGGTGTGGTTTAAGGTAACAGATAGCCAAAAAAAATAGGGTAGGTAGGTCGGCAATAATTTTTTTTTTTAATAACTTTTTATTTCTCGTGGAAACCAAATTAAACCTACTCGACTTGGAAATAAGTGTGCTAACAGACAGCGGATATTCCCTTTGAACAATTTTGACTTAACTTCTCTTGGAATTATGTAAAGAAAAGCATTGACTTACCAGTGAAGATATGGCCAGACCTGGGTACCCCAAATTTTGCCTCAGCGTACTCACTGGTTCAGATATGCGTATTTTTAAAAAACTGTGCGTATTTTTTGCGCGGACCGACAATTTCAAAAATGCAGCTTTTGATTTGCAAACAAAGAGGCAATGCAAGTGAAGAGTTATCTCCCCCTTGACCGCTGCATCCTGCAGCGCGCCTGAACTGATTTTGGCCTCTTTGCTCTATGTATTTTCACTTTGGAATCATTCTCGTTTATTAACACTGCTGCAGTTTCCCGAAATCTCATATTCTACGCTCGCGATAGCTCACGCTGTGTCTACATGCCATTGGATATCTGTGCTTCGTTTGGACTAAACTAGAATTTCCACAACGTTTATTGACATCTTTGCAGCTGTATACAGTATTTGTTTGTTTTCTCGTTTTCTCCAAAGCGGATTCAGCTTATGATCGAGTGTGCCCAACGCATCATGTTACAAGCGTCATAATGGAGAGAGACAAGAGAGAGAGAGAGAGAGAGAGAGAGAGAGAGAGAGAGAGAGAGAGAGAGTGACAGAGAGAGAGAGAGAGAGAGAGAGACAGAGAGAGAGAGAAGAGAGAGAGAGACAGAGAGAGAGACACAGAGAGAGACAGAGACAGAGAGAGAGAGAGAGCGAAGTGAAACAGAGGCGGGATGTATTCTCCCTGCAAATGTTGTTTTAAGATTGCTTGACCCACTTCTTACCCCAGCATTCTGTAGCTTAACTAAACAGCCCTCTGGGAACACCATGCAGTCACAACAGTGTTGTCAACCCATATTACACAAATGTCCGATGAAGAGCTCTTGTCAAAACAAAACTCGAAGAGTGCTTCCAGCCGCAGGAAAATTAAATTGTGGATCAAAACTTCACGGGGGAAAAAACAACCTTTTGATTTCACCATTGTCCTATTTTTCGATTTCACAATTGTCCTATTTTTCCACACAAGTCGTAGTAGTCGTATTTTCAATAGTTTGGCGTAAAAAATACGCCAAAATCGTATAGATAAACAGGTCTGTATGGCTGATATGAGATTGTCTGTCCTGCTAGTGTCAGTATCATGTGACCAACCATCGGTGCCCCTAACGTGAACCAGATGTAATTGAAATGCATCAGGAACTTGTGCTGCATGTTGATCATCCTCTTCATCTTCCTCACTCTCGGCTTGCAAAACTTCACATTTGAAATGTATCGTCTTCAGTTCAAAAACGTGTCCCCGACCTCTCCAACAGTCAAACCCCAAGCCAACTCAAACCCATCCCCAACTGCTTTGCACGTGGTCACATCAACAGAGCTGCCAAGTGCTACGATTTAGGCGTGCTTGCTACGATGCTACGATCGTCAGGGAAAAACTATGATTTTTCAAAGCCTGGAACTGAACTTTTGACCGTCACGAAGAAACACCCCTCCCCCCCCCCCCCCCCACACCCCGCTTTATGCTGGCGGTTCAGCGCTGAGCGTCGAACTGAACTTTTGACCGTCACGTAGAACACCCCCCCCCCCCACCCACCCCCCCAGCTTCACGTCGGCGGCTCATCGCTCAGGGACTTGACAGCCCAGCCCTCAACCCACAACATTGATATTAAAAAAAACTTCAACATTTTCAATAAAAAGATGTAGGGTCGGCGCCCCAGAATAGGGTAGGTCGGGTTACCGTAACCACACCATTTTTTTTTTTGGCCCATATGTGTGTGCATGTCTGTGTACATATGTGCATGCATGTCTGTGTTCATGTGTGCGTGCATGTCTGTGTACATATACATGTGTGTGTACATGTGTGTGTGTTAGCATATGTGTGTGCATGTCTGTGTACATGTGTGTGTGCATGCTGTGGTAAGAACAGCATTTGCATGATGGGCGGTATGTGTGTGTGTTTTGTATGCTGTGGTAAAAGTGGCATTACATGATGGGATGTGTGCGCATGCATGCATGCATACGTGTGCACAAATGTGTATACAAGTACAAGTGTGCACAAATGTCAGATGCTGTGAATTACTTCTACTATGCTTAGTATTTGTATTGCTGTCTGAATTACAAGGAAAACTTTTCAGTTTCAGCTTCCAGCAGGATTGTGAATTATGAGATCAGATTAATTTGAAGCAATTGCTTTTGGATAACTTTTAATGTTTAATGTGATGCTGTCATATCAACAGAAACAATACTGTAACTCATTTCACTGTGCCTTGTCAGAGCCCCTTGAATGCATTGCATGTTGCAGTATATATATATATCACTTATGTGGTCAAGTTGTATTTATTGACTTCTACTGTCACTCTTCCATGTTTAAAGAAAATGGAGAACCAGATAAACTTTCTTGTGTACTTTAGATGACAACATGAAGGAGTAACTCTTTACTTGTGCAATTTTTCATTTCTTGTCCCAGAGTTGGATCTAGTGTACACTAGTTTGGAACTTAGTTCAGCTTTGTGCGTGCAAGTGCTTGGAGATGGGCTGGTCTGGTAAAGCTCTCTGGCTACATAAGAAGCACCATTATCTGTACCAAATTGCATCTTTAATAAGAGGAAGTGTATTATTTCATGTTTGCATATTATTTGTATAGCACAACAGACTTGTCTATAGGTGTAGTATCCATACTGATGAGGATTGTGTCATTTGGGCAGGGTTGCAATAATGTATTGAATTGTTTTGTGTAGTACTGCACTGCTGAGTAGAGCATTGCATTGTTTTATACTGTAGTGTAATTGTCATTGGACCAGATTGAATAAGACTGCATTAGACTGGATATGTATTAATGTTGTGGTTTTTATTGCATTGCATATTGTGCTGAATTGCATTGCAGTGTATTTCATTTGCTTTTGTACCAATAACATTATTACAATGTATAGGAAACTGTTCTATCTGGTTGGATGATACAATTGTTAAAATCTTATCTGTTCCCAGATTAGACTTGCTGTTATTTCACATTCAAGGCAGGAAGTCCCCTTTGTAGATACACATTTTAACTAGATACCTCTTTTGTGTATTATTTTTTTGCTGTTGACCTTCAAAATAAATGTATTGTTTCCCAGGTGAGGTTCTGTAGTACAGGCAAGTTAATTGTCAGCTCAACCCCACCACTCCACAGTTAAGTGTCTGTCCCAGGTGGGAAGTTTGGAAGTGCAGCCAATGTCTGAAGACTTTGTTTCATTTTATCATGCAGCGGTCATTTTGATCAGCTGTATGCAGACCTACAGCTTTCTCCATGTGATTTATATCAGTTACTTGTGTGAATTTATCATATCTTGCCTTTTAGTAATTCACAATTTAAATCTCTGTGTTCAATTTGTATTGCTCAACATTGTGCCTTGGCTTCTAATAAAATTTCATGCTCCTGCTCCTAGTCCTCCGAAGACTTTTTTCTTTTCAGAAAGTGGCAAATGTGATAGTATCTGACAATGTGGAAGGAAGTTGTGTTGTCAGTTTATGCTACAAAGATGGTCACGAGAAGGAAGAGGAGCAGTCGGAATCTATTGAGTAAGCCACGGTGTTTCACTTTGTGCACAGGGAATGGTGCTCTCAGCCAGAAGTGTACAGGGCAGTTACTACAGTACATCAAAGATATTGCTCATTTGATTCCCTTGTGGCTAGGACTGGAGAATACAACCCTTCTATACTACAAGATTTGTAAGAGACAATTGACCAGAAAAATTGTGCCGCAACTTGCTCTGACCAGCCCTGGCGATTTTTTGGTCAATAGCCTTACATAGCCTATAAAGGCCAAGAGGCTGTAAAACTTCATTCATTCATTCTCTTTCTCCTATGAAAGTTTCATTCCTTTTTTTTCTCCTCCCCTCAACCTTGCACCTCTCAAAGTATTGCTAAGAAAAAAAATTTGAAGTGGTGGTTGTGGTAACATGGCAAAAACAAATGGGGTCAGTCTGAATTTTGCTTTCTTTCTTAAGAGGCCAGATTAAACTTAGATCAAGTTTCTCTTTCACTGAAAATGCTTTTAAAATGTAAATAGTGGATCACACACACACACAGTAATTAAGTGTGCAAAATGTCAAGGAAATCCGTCCAGTAGTTTTTGAGATATTAGCCGTTAAGTCGGGACTGACAGACAGACACACAGACAGACAGACAGACAGACAGACAGATAAAGCTGTGAGGACCTCCAGTAAACCTGGAGGGATAATGTTTTCAATCTCTACATTTTTTGCAGCTGCTTCTTACTTCAAGCGTTGATAAATGCATGACAAGATCCTTCAAAACAAGTTAGTGAACTTTTTCATCAGAGTGCCGAGTGTTTTTATGTGGTTTTCCTGGCATAGCACCTTCGTCATGCATTTAAAACTTATCAAAAGAATAGTTTTACTGCTGAATTCAGTTTTCATGGTACTTTGGAGTACTCTTCCAAGCTGATAATGTCAATTTAGTCTATTATCTAATGAGGCGTACGAAATGATCAGAATCAGTCCTTTTTGGCATTCCTGGCACAGCACCTCTGCCATGCATACTGTCCTTGTCAAAACAATAATGCTACTGCTGAATCATGGTACTTTGGAGTAAATTCCGAGCTGATACCAGTCATATTTAGTCTAATAAAGCATACACTATGAACGCACTGGAAACCGTGTGCGACACCATACATGCTCCCTGTCGAGCAATCAAAATGAATGGAGATATCATAAGTGAAGTCAGTGCTATTAAAGTGCACCGAATGCTTCATAACGTTGCTTGATCGATGGAATGAAAATTTACTTCGAGGAAACGATATAATTCCCACGCTGATCGGGCATGACGTTAGAAATTATTTCCAAGGAGTGATAAAAACGCATGCCTATGAATAAAAGGCCCACGCACACAGACAAGCAAGCGCGCATGCAGAAATGGAAGCTCGTACACACGCATACAGCAGCAAGCAAGTACGTACACTCGGCCTCAGTTCTGGAGACCAGGTTAAGCCTATTTCTCTAATGGTTGTGTCCCCTCACCTCGTCAAGGCTGAACTTGTGGACCAGCTTGAGGGTGTCCAGGCAGTTGTCCATGGTCAGCCTGTCTGCCAGGGCCTCTCCACAGGCATTCTTGAGATGCCACAGCTGCAGCATGTCTGCCGCCTGCAGTAACTCCACCAGCTTCTAGCAGAAAGACGATAAAGCAAATGATTCATGACTTCCTACTGCTTTGATTAGACAGGTAAGCACATTGTAGGGGTCCGCTTTTGTCTCACTGAGTCACCTCAATGCAGTTATGTCTAAAGCAAACTAACTGGGACGGAGAATTCTGCAAGGCATGTACCATTTCCTGACTACATGCTATTAGGGCTGTCCATATGATGTAGTGTCCATGTTGTAACCAACATTTCCGGACACTGTACCCGAGTTTTGAAATCTCGGCCTTACAGTCACGTGACTCGCTCGCCCGGTTAGTTATGCTAAGATCCGGCCGCGTTAATGTATCTACGTTTGGTGACAAACGTCTTGCTCGGCGATACTGTACTCCATGCACCTTAACGCTCCGCGTGATTCGGGTGTAATCTTTTAAGCTAAACGACGTTTATAAATGTCCGTTCTCGCGAGAAATGCCGAGATTTGAAACTCTGGTACAGTGTCCGCAAATGTTGGCTACAAGGACCATTTCAGCCCTAATAGCATGTAGTCAGGAAATGGTACATGCCTTGCAGAATTCTCCGTCCCAGTTAGTTTGCTTTAGACATACTGCATTGAGGTGACTCGATCAGTGAGACAAAAGCGGACCACTACAATGTGCTTACCTGTCTAATCACAGCAGTAGGAAGTCATGAATCATTTGCTTTATCGTCTTTCTGCTAGAAGCTGGTGGAGTTACTGCAGGCGGCAGACATGCTGCAGCTGTGGCATCTCAAGAATGCCTGTGGAGAGGCCCTGGCAGACAGGCTGACCATGGACAACTGCCTGGACACCCTCAAGCTGGTCCACAAGTTCAGCCTTGACGAGGTGAGGGGACACAACCATTAGAGAAATAGGCTTAACCTGGTCTCCAGAACTGAGGCCGAGTGTACGTACTTGCTTGCTGCTGTATGCGTGTGTACGAGCTTCCATTTCTGCATGCGCGCTTGCTTGTCTGTGTGCGTGGGCCTTTTATTCATAGGCATGCGTTTTTATCACTCCTTGGAAATAATTTCTAACGTCATGCCCGATCAGCGTGGGAATTATATCGTTTCCTCGAAGTAAATTTTCATTCCATCGATCAAGCAACGTTATGAAGCATTCGGTGCACTTTAATAGCACTGACTTCACTTATGATATCTCCATTCATTTTGATTGCTCGACAGGGAGCATGTATGGTGTCGCACACGGTTTCCAGTGCGTTCATAGTGTATGCTTTATTAGACTAAATATGACTGGTATCAGCTCGGAATTTACTCCAAAGTACCATGATTCAGCAGTAGCATTATTGTTTTGACAAGGACAGTATGCATGGCAGAGGTGCTGTGCCAGGAATGCCAAAAAGGACTGATTCTGATCATTTCGTACGCCTCATTAGATAATAGACTAAATTGACATTATCAGCTTGGAAGAGTACTCCAAAGTACCATGAAAACTGAATTCAGCAGTAAAACTATTCTTTTGATAAGTTTTAAATGCATGACGAAGGTGCTATGCCAGGAAAACCACATAAAACACTCGGCACTCTGATGAAAAAGTTCACTAACTTGTTTTGAAGGATCTTGTCATGCATTTATCAACGCTTGAAGTAAGAAGCAGCTGCAAAAAATGTAGAGATTGAAAACATTATCCCTCCAGGTTTACTGGAGGTCCTCACAGCTTTATCTGTCTGTCTGTCTGTCTGTCTGTCTGTGTGTCTGTCTGTCAGTCCCGACTTAACGGCTAATATCTCAAAAACTACTGGACGGATTTCCTTGACATTTTGCACACTTAATTACTGTGTGTGTGTGTGATCCACTATTTACATTTTAAAAGCATTTTCAGTGAAAGAGAAACTTGATCTAAGTTTAATCTGGCCTCTTAAGAAAGAAAGCAAAATTCAGACTGACCCCATTTGTTTTTGCCATGTTACCACAACCACCACTTCAAATTTTTTTTCTTAGCAATACTTTGAGAGGTGCAAGGTTGAGGGGAGGAGAAAAAAAAGGAATGAAACTTTCATAGGAGAAAGAGAATGAATGAATGAAGTTTTACAGCCTCTTGGCCTTTATAGGCTATGTAAGGCTATTGACCAAAAAATCGCCAGGGCTGGTCAGAGCAAGTTGCGGCACAATTTTTCTGGTCAATTGTCTCTTACAAATCTTGTAGTATAGAAGGGTTGTATTCTCCAGTCCTAGCCACAAGGGAATCAAATGAGCAATATCTTTGATGTACTGTAGTAACTGCCCTGTACACTTCTGGCTGAGAGCACCATTCCCTGTGCACAAAGTGAAACACCGTGGCTTACTCAATAGATTCCGACTGCTCCTCTTCCTTCTCGTGACCATCTTTGTAGCATAAACTGACAACACAACTTCCTTCCACATTGTCAGATACTATCACATTTGCCACTTTCTGAAAAGAAAAAAGTCTTCGGAGGACTAGGAGCAGGAGCATGAAATTTTATTAGAAGCCAAGGCACAATGTTGAGCAATACAAATTGAACACAGAGATTTAAATTGTGAATTACTAAAAGGCAAGATATGATAAATTCACACAAGTAACTGATATAAATCACATGGAGAAAGCTGTAGGTCTGCATACAGCTGATCAAAATGACCGCTGCATGATAAAATGAAACAAAGTCTTCAGACATTGGCTGCACTTCCAAACTTCCCACCTGGGACAGACACTTAACTGTGGAGTGGTGGGGTTGAGCTGACAATTAACTTGCCTGTACTACAGAACCTCACCTGGGAAACAATACATTTATTTTGAAGGTCAACAGCAAAAAAATAATACACAAAAGAGGTATCTAGTTAAAATGTGTATCTACAAAGGGGACTTCCTGCCTTGAATGTGAAATAACAGCAAGTCTAATCTGGGAACAGATAAGATTTTAACAATTGTATCATCCAACCAGATAGAACAGTTTCCTATACATTGTAATAATGTTATTGGTACAAAAGCAAATGAAATACACTGCAATGCAATTCAGCACAATATGCAATGCAATAAAAACACAACATTAATACATATCCAGTCTAATGCAGTCTTATTCAATCTGGTCCAAATGACACTTACACTACAGTATAAAACAATGCAATGCTCTACTCAGCAGTGCAGTACTACACAAAACAATTCCATACATTATTGCAACCCTGCCCAAATGACACAATCCTCATCAGTATGGATACTACACCTATAGACAAGTCTGTTGTGCTATACAAATAATATGCAAACATGAAATAATACACTTCCTCTTATTAAAGATGCAATTTGTACAGATAATGGTGCTTCTTATGTAGCCAGAGAGCTTTTACCAACCAGCCCATCTCCAAGCACTTGCACGCACAAAGCTGAACTAAGTTCCAAACTAGTGTACCACTAGATCCAACTCTGGGACAAGAAATGAAAAATTGCACAAGTAAAGAGTTACTCCTTCATGTTGTCATCTAAAGTACACAAGAAAGTTTATCTGGTTCTCCATTTTCTTTAAACATGGAAGAGTGACAGTAGAAGTCAATAAATACAACTTGACCACATAAGTGATATATATATACTACTGCAACATGCAATGCATTCAAGGGGCTCTGACAAGGCACAGTGAAATGAGTTATCAGTATTGTTTCTGTTGATATGACAGCATCACATTAAAACATTAAAAGTTATCCAAAAGCAACTTGCTTCACATTAATCTGATCATCATAATTCACAATCCTGCTGGAAGCTGAACTGAAAAGTTTTCCTTCTAATTCAGACAGCATACAAATACTAAGCATAGTAGAAGTAATTCACAGCATCTGACATTTGTGCACACTTGTACTTGTATACACATTTGTGCACACGTATGCATGCGATGCATGCGCAAACATCCCATCATGTAATGCCACTTTTACCACAGCATACAAAACACACACACATACCGCCCATCATGCAAATGCTGTTCTTACCACAGATGCACACACACATGTACACAGACATGCACACACATATGCTAACACAAACACACATGTACACACACATGTATATGTACACCAGACATGCACGCACACATGAACACAGACATGCATGCACATATGTAACAGACATGCACACACATATGGGCCAAAAAAAAAAATGGTGTGGTTACGGTAACCCGACCTACCCTATTCTGGGGCGCCGACCCTACATCTTTTTATTGAAAATGTTGAAGTTTTTTTTAATATCAATGTTGTGGGTTGAGGGCTGGGCTGTCAAGTCCCTGAGCGATGAGCCGCCGACGTGAAGCTGGGGGGGTGGGTGGGGGGGGGGGGGGTGTTCTACGTGACGGTCAAAAGTTCAGTTCGACGCTCAGCGCTGAACCGCCAGCATAAAGCGGGGTGTGGGGGGGGGGGGGGGGGGGGGGTTTCTTCGTGACGGTCAAAAGTTCAGTTCCAGGCTTTGAAAAATCATAGTTTTTCCCTGACGATCGTAGCATCGTAGCAAGCACGCCTAAATCGTAGCACTTGGCAGCTCTGTTGATGTGACCACGTGCAAAGCAGTTGGGGATGGGTTTGAGTTGGCTTGGGGTTTGACTGTTGGAGAGGTCGGGGACACGTTTTTGAACTGAAGACGATACATTTCAAATGTGAAGTTTTGCAAGCCGAGAGTGAGGAAGATGAAGAGGATGATCAACATGCAGCACAAGTTCCTGATGCATTTCAATTACATCTGGTTCACGTTAGGGGCACCGATGGTTGGTCACATGATACTGACACTAGCAGGACAGACAATCTCATATCAGCCATACAGACCTGTTTATCTATACGATTTTGGCATATTTTTACGCCAAACTATTGAAAATACGACTACTACGACTTGTGTGGAAAAATAGGACAATTGTGAAATCGAAAAATAGGACAATGGTGAAATCAAAAGGTTGTTTTTTCCCCCGTGAAGTTTTGATCCACAATTTAATTTTCCTGCGGCTGGAAGCAGTCTCCCACTCTTCGAGTTTTGTTTTGACAAGAGCTCTTCATCGGACATTTGTGTAATATGGGTTGACAACACTGTTGTGACTGCATGGTGTTCCCAGAGGGCTGTTTAGTTAAGCTACAGAATGCTGGGGTAAGAAGTGGGTCAAGCAATCTTAAAACAACATTTGCAGGGAGAATACATCCTGCCTCTGTTTCACTTCGCTCTCTCTCTCTCTCTGTCTCTGTCTCTCTCTGTGTCTCTCTCTCTGTCTCTCTCTCTCTTCTCTCTCTCTGTCTCTCTCTCTCTCTCTCTCTCTGTCACTCTCTCTCCTCTCTCTCTCTCTCTCTCTCTCTCTCTCTCTCTCTCTCTCTCTTGTCTCTCTCCATTATGACGCTTGTAACATGATGCGTTGGGCACACTCGATCATAAGCTGAATCCGCTTTGGAGAAAACGAGAAAACAAACAAATACTGTATACAGCTGCAAAGATGTCAATAAACGTTGTGGAAATTCTAGTTTAGTCCAAACGAAGCACAGATATCCAATGGCATGTAGACACAGCGTGAGCTATCGCGAGCGTAGAATATGAGATTTCGGGAAACTGCAGCAGTGTTAATAAACGAGAATGATTCCAAAGTGAAAATACATAGAGCAAAGAGGCCAAAATCAGTTCAGGCGCGCTGCAGGATGCAGCGGTCAAGGGGGAGATAACTCTTCACTTGCATTGCCTCTTTGTTTGCAAATCAAAAGCTGCATTTTTTAAATTGTCGGTCCGCACAAAAAAATACGCAGTTTTTAAAAAATACGCATATCTGAACCAGTGAGTACGCTGAGGCAAAATTTGGGGTACCCAGGTCTGGCCATATCTTCACTGGTAAGTCAATGCTTTTCTTTACATAATTCCAAGAGAAGTTAAGTCAAAATTGTTCAAAGGGAATATCCGCTGTCTGTTAGCACACTTATTTCCAAGTCGAGTAGGTTTAATTTGGTTTCCACGAGAAATAAAAAGTTATTAAAAAAAAAATTATTGCCGACCTACCTACCCTATTTTTTTTGGCTATGTTACCTTAACCACACCAATTTTTTTTTTGGCCTAA
>JAWQFJ010013994.1:20000-23014 GCA_034096865.1 Theodoxus fluviatilis | reverse complement strand
GTAGCAGGCGTTGTGAAATCGAAAGATTTGGTTCATCTAAATGGATGCTTGTGCGCATGCGCGTGAGCCTATAGTCCGTTTAAACATTGCTCTGTCAGTGGACGCTACTGACTTCGCACGCCCGGGGAGTAATGCCAAAGATCCGGCCGCGTTAAAACATGCAAAAATATTAATTAGATTAAAAACTAATCGAAAATAGTCATATTAGACTGTTTTAACGTATACTTTCTGCACAAAACCCACAGAAGATAAGTAAACAAACCTCACCGGTCGTATGTACCTAGATGGCTAGCAGACGAATAATCTTTGTCTCCACTGACAGAGCAATGTTGAAACGGACTATAGGCTCACATTTCCATGAACCAAATCTTTCGATTTCACAACGCCTGCTACAAAAAAACAAAGCCAAAACACCCCCATTATTGCAGCAAATCATTTTATTACACATTACACCGTAAATGTATTCACAAACATGATCGGAACGCAATCAGAAACGCGTCGACAAACAAGCACTTTTACATGTCTCTAAGCGTTGTGATTACTTCCCTTGATTCACCAATAGTTGCAACCGCTTGGGGCGCTGCATTTTGAGCGTCTTGTAACTTTGAAGAGCAAAAGCTCGGCATGAGCTATCTTTGTGTAACCTATAATCTTTGCCACCACCACCACCACCGCCACCACAACCACCACCACCACCACCACAACCACCACCACCACCACCACCACCACCACCACCACCATTCCTTATCCTTCTAACTTCTACTGTTACCTACTGCTACTGTCATATCCTAGACCGTAGATTATCCTAAAACGTACAGTGTGACCTACTTGCATATTATTAACATGACGTGTTCACCCGCCAAATCTTGTGATTGGACAATGCCCCGCAGAGATGACTTTCCCCCGCCTACTCTTGTTACCTTAACTGTGATTAGCCGGTTGTAACGGTGAGTGTTTTATGAAATTTCGGACCCAAGGATTTGTGTCTTAGCTGCGTGTGATTACACAAACATTTCTAGAGGAAAATACCATTTGATCGGGTAATAAGGTGAAAGAAAACGACGAAAACCCAAATTTCGTCATGTTAATAATATGCAAGTAGGTCACGCTCTACGTTTTAGGATACTCTCCGGTCTAGGATATGACTGTAAGAGCAGCAGCAGCAGCAGCAGCAGCAGCAGCAGATCAACCACACTTTCTACTCATCCGATTGATCCATTATTAACGAATTAGTGAATAAATAAGTAAATGAATTAGTGAGTAAATGAATAAATGAATGAGGATCGGGGGGGGGGGGGGGAGGACGAGGAGGAGTAGAAGGAGGAGGCCGGAGGAGGAGGAGAAGGAGGAGGAGGAGGAGGAGGAGGAGGAGGAGGAGGAGGAGGAGGAGGAGGCGGTGGCGAAGGCGGAGAAGGAAGCGGGGGAAGGGGGGGGGGAACGAGGGGGAGGCGGAGGGGGGGGGGGGGGGAAGGAGGAATGGGAGGAGGAATGGGAGGAGGAGGAGGAGGAGGAGGAGGAGGAGGAGGAGGAGGAGGAGGAGAAGGAGGAAGAGGAGGGGGAGGAGGAGGAGGAGGAGGAGGAGGAGAGGGGGAGGAGGAGGAGAGGGGGAGGAGGAAGAAGAGGAGGGGGAGGAGGAGGAGGAGGAGGAGGAGGAGGAGGAGGAGGAGGAGGAGGAGGAGGAGGAGGAGGAGGAAGAGGAGGGGGAGGAGAAGAGGAGGAGGAGGAGGTCCACCGACGTCGACGACGCACGACAACGGCGACACGCCAGCAATAATAAGAACCCTTTCAGCCGCTTGTAACCTCTGATGGATTGGACTGGAACAGTGTGGTTTAATGTTCTTCTTAAGTTAAATACATTTTTGTGACACTGCACTGACAGGTAGAAGAGAAGAAAGTTCCCACTGAATCTCAGTGCCAGAGAGTCCAGTGTAGTGTGTCGCACCCTTTTTCGTCACGTGACTAAATGCAAGTACAGTGGTTAAGGTAGCCGGGATCTTCGAAGAATATTCTTGTGAAATTAAGGCCTCAACATCAACATGTGCTATTCTGTTCAACGGAGGGCAATTCCACGCGAGAATTCCAGCACCACGAGAGCAACTTGATTCCTGTGGCGAATAAAGCCTGTGTATCATGTTACTGTATTTTATTTGGGATTATTTTGTAGGTATTCACACAAAAGCACTTGCAAAAAAAAGTTGAACATCTGGAGGAGCCACTAATCGTTCGCATGCCCCAGCCATCGTTCAGAGTAGTTTAGAGTGACTTCCCTTGCTAAACTGAAGCAGTCTTTAGGAAACAAAGAGTTCACATGTGGCACCGACAAATTTTTTCTTCTGCACAACTTGACTAAAGTTGACTCGCTGCGAAAATGGGACGCACACTTCTCGCAGACGAGTCCATTGAGGGTTACATCGAAAAGTTAATCAGCTCTGGAACATGGCATATCGGACTTGTCGTCGGACACGTAAGGATTAAACACTGAGTTTTCGTTTCATCCACTCGACATATGCGTGAGCTCACTGCTCGGGCGGCGTGATTCAACTTCTGCTCGACCGACTTGGTTATACTAATAATACTGTCGCACAGCTCATCCGTAGTAGCAGCTCCATTACATATGATAGCTCGTTTTCCGCTCGCAGCCAGTTCAATAACGACTTGAGAATGATTGCAAAGGTTGACAGCTTCAGAAGTTCAGTGTGCGCTTGTCCTTTTTCCCCCCTGGTCAACTCAGAACTGTCGTGCTCCCAATCCCACCCCACCACCCTACCACCCCAAATCGGCATGGGGAACAGCTATGGGGACAACCAGACGGCTCGAAAGATTTGTCTGCATTGTTTTTTTCCCGAAAGACAGAGCAAGTTTTAGTCCAGGGCCCGCAGCTAGATGTGGGTTAAGAAGTGCCGACAGCGGTCTTGGCATCTGTCAACACGCCGCTCTGATTGCCCACTTTCAGAGCAGCCGACATACGTCATTGCCTTGAAGGATACACACGGAGCAGTTCGCTTTTGCCTCTC
>JAWQFJ010013994.1:10000-12500 GCA_034096865.1 Theodoxus fluviatilis | reverse complement strand
TCCTTGTCCTCGTCCTCCTTGTCCTCGTCCTCCTTGTCCTCGTCCTCCTTGTCCTCATCCTCCTTGTCCTCGTCCTCCTTGTCCTCGTCCTCCTTGTCCTCATCCTCCCTGTCCTCGTCCTCCTTGTCCTCGTCCTCCTTGTCCTCATCCTCCCTGTCCTCGTCCTCCTTGTCCTCATCCTCCTTGTCCTCATCCTCCTTGTCCTCGTCTTCCTTGTCCTCGTCCTCCTTGTCCTCGTCCTCCTTTACCTCGTCCTCCTTGTCCTCATCCTCCTTGTCCTCGTCCTCCTTGTCCTCATCCTCCTTGTCCTCATCCTCCTTGTCCTTGTCCTCCTTGTCCTCGTCCTCCTTGTCCTCATCCTCCTTGTCCTCATCCTCCTTGTCCTTGTCCTCGTCCTCCTTGTCCTCATCCTCCTTGTCCTTGTCCTCATCCTCCTTGTCCTCGTCCTCCTTGTCCTCGTCCTCCTTGTCCTCATCCTCCTTGTCCTTGTCCTCATCCTCCTTGTCCTCGTCCTCCTTGTCCTCATCCTCCTTGTCCTCATCCTCCCTGTCCTCGTCCTCCTTGTCCTCATCCTCCTTGTCCTCGTCTTCCTTGTCCTCGTCCTCCTTGTCCTCATCCTCCTTGTCCTCGTCCTCCTTGTCCTCGTCCTCCTTGTCCTCATCCTCCTTGTCCTCGTCCTCCTTGTCCTCATCCTCCTTGTCCTCATCCTCCTTGTCCTCGTCCTCCTTGTCCTTGTCCTCCTTGTCCTCGTCCTCCTTGTCCTCGTCCTCCTTGTCCTCGTCTTCCTTGTCCTCATCCTCCTTGTCCTCATCCTCCTTGTCCTCGTCCTCCTTGTCCTCATCCTCCTTGTCCTCATCCTCCTTGTCCTCATCCTCCTTGTCCTTGTCCTCCTTGTCCTCATCCTCCTTGTCCTTGTCCTCCTTGTCCTCATCCTCCTTGTCCTCGTCCTCCTTGTCCTCATCCTCCTTGTCCTCGTCCTCCTTGTCCTCATCCTCCTTGTCCTCGTCCTCCTTGTCCTTGTCCTCCTTGTCCTTGTCCTCCTTGTCCTCGTCCTCCTTGTCCTCATCCTCCTTGTCCTTGTCCTCCTTGTCCTTGTCCTCCTTGTCCTCATCCTCCTTGTCCTTGTCCTCCTTGTCCTCATCCTCCTTGTCCTTGTCCTCCTTGTCCTCATCCTCCTTGTCCTTGTCCTCCTTGTCCTCATCCTCCTTGTCCTCGTCCTCCTTGTCCTCATCCTCCTTGTCCTCGTCTTCCTTGTCCTCATCCTCCTTGTCCTCATCCTCCTTGTCCTCATCCTCCTTGTCCTCGTCCTCCTTGTCCTTGTCCTCCTTGTCCTCATCCTCCTTGTCCTCGTCCTCCTTGTCCTTGTCCTCCTTGTCCTCATCCTCCTTGTCCTTGTCCTCCTTGTCCTCATCCTCCTTGTCCTCATCCTCCTTGTCCTCATCCTCCTTGTCCTCATCCTCCTTGTCCTCATCCTCCTTGTCCTTGTCCTCCTTGTCCTCATCCTCCTTGTCCTCGTCCTCCTTGTCCTTGTCCTCCTTGTCCTCATCCTCCTTGTCCTTGTCCTCCTTGTCCTTGTCCTCATCCTCCTTGTCCTCGTCCTCCTTGTCCTCATCCTCCTTGTCCTCATCCTCCTTGTCCTCGTCCTCCTTGTCCTTGTCCTTGTCCTCATCCTCCTTGTCCTTGTCCTTGTCCTCATCCTCCTTGTCCTCATCCTCCTTGTCCTCGTCCTCCTTGTCCTCATCCTCCTTGTCCTCGTCCTCCTTGTCCTCGTCCTCCTTGTCCTTGTCCTCCTTGTCCTCGTCCTCCTTGTCCTCGTCCTCCTTGTCCTCATCCTCCTTGTCCTCATCCTCCTTGTCCTCATCCTCCTTGTCCTCATCCTCCTTGTCCTTGTCCTCCTTGTCCTCATCCTCCTTGTCCTCGTCCTCCTTGTCCTCATCCTCCTTGTCCTCATCCTCCTTGTCCTCATCCTCCTTGTCCTCGTCCTCCTTGTCCTTGTCCTCCTTGTCCTCATCCTCCTTGCCCTCGTCCTCCTTGTCCTTGTCCTCCTTGTCCTTGTCCTCCTTGTCCTCGTCCTCCTTGTCCTCATCCTCCTTGTCCTCATCCTCCTTGTCCTCATCCTCCTTGTCCTCATCCTCCTTGTCCTCGTCCTCCTTGTCCTCATCCTCCTTGTCCTCATCCTCCTTGTCCTCATCCTCCTTGTCCTCATCCTCCTTGTCCTTGTCCTCCTTGTCCTCGTCTTCCTTGTCCTCATCCTCCTTGTCCTCATCCTCCTTGTCCTCGTCCTCCTTGTCCTCGTCCTCCTTGTCCTCATCCTCCTTGTCCTCGTCCTCCTTGTCCTCGTCCTCCTTGTCCTCGTCCTCCTTGTCCTCGTCCTCCTTGTCCTCATCCTCCTTGTCCTCATCCTCCTTGTCCTCGTCCTCCTTGTCCTCGTCCTCCTTGTCCTCATCCTCCTTGTCCTCATCCTCCTTGTCCTCATCCTCCTTGTCCTCATCCTCCTTGT
>JAWQFJ010013994.1:0-5000 GCA_034096865.1 Theodoxus fluviatilis | reverse complement strand
AATTCAAATGTTTGTCGTAATGTGAATTTGAACCAAAGCACATTTGTGGTCTGTGCATGTATGTATTGTATGGTTGAAAGGGAAGTCTCTGGTTCATGAATAATGCAACAATGTTATTGTCATGACTCACTCTTTGGAAAACCAATGGCTGGATGGCCAGCCAAGCGATACTGAGGGGGGTAAAGAGAAGAGAAAAACTGGCAATATTTTGAAGATATTTAGAAGAAAAAACAACACAAAACAATTATTTTAGTATGTGATGACCTTCACTAATTGATAATAGTTTGGGTCATATGCATTTTCCGCTGGGCAGCTGGACTTTTGATGACTGAAATCTTTCAAATAAGTCATTATCTCCTATATGATTTATTATTTGTATGTGCGAATATACTTGCAAACAAGAATGCTGCATGTCACATTTCCCCCCTCTTTTTCCAGGCAGTCAAGTTGGACATCATTCGAAGCCTGGTGTCTCGCTGTGAGCTCCTGGCAGAGGACATCGATGTCATTGATGAAGATGAAGGTAGGAAAGGAGGCCTTTTCTTTTCCTTTTTCATTTCTTCCTTTAAACTTTCTCCTTTTCACTTTCTCCGTTTTCACTTTGTTGTGTTTTTTTTCTTCTCCTTTTTCACTTTCTCCTTTTCACTTTCTTTTTCACTTTTTTTTTCTTTTCTTCTCCTTTTTCACTTTCTCCTTTTTCACTTTCTCCTTTTTCACTTTCTCCTTTTTCACTTTCTCCTTTTTCACTGTCTCCTTTTTCACTTTCTCCTTTTTCACTGTCTGCTTTTTCACTTTCTCCTTTTTCACTGTCTCCTTTTTCACTGTCTCCTTTTTCACTGTCTCCTTTTTCACTGTCTCCTTTTTCACTGTCTCCTTTTTCACTGTCTCCTTTTTCACTGTCTCCTTTTTCACTTTCTCCTTTTTCACTGTTCTCCTTTTTCACTGTCTGCCTTTCACTGTCTCCTTTTTTCACTGTCTCCTTTTTCACTGTCTCCTTTTTCACTGTCTCCTTTTTCACTGTCTCCTTTTTCACTGTCTCCTTTTTCACTGTCTCCTTTTTCACTGTCTCCTTTTTCACTGTCTCCTTTTTCACTGTCTCCTTTTTCACTGTCTCCTTTTTCACTGTCTCCTTTTTCACTGTCTCCTTTTTCACTTTCTCCTTTTTCACTGTCTCCTTTTTCACTGTCTCCTTTTTCACTGTCTGCTTTTTCACTTTCTCCTTTTTCACTGTCTCCTTTTTCACTGTCTCCTTTTTCACTGTCTCCTTTTTCACTGTCTCCTTTTTCACTGTCTGCTTTTTCGCTTTCTCCTTTTTCACTTTCTCCTTTTTCACTTTCTCCTTTTTCACTGTCTCCTCTTTCACTGGCTGCTTTTTCACTGTCTCCTTTAGGGACAGATCAGAACACAGTGAATTTCCCTTTCTTTCCTAAAAATAAATGTTGTATTGGATTCAAGAAATTTACATGCTGTCACCATCATCTCCTTCTGTATTGCATCCTCCTCCTCCCCCACCGCATCTCCCTACGCGATTTGTAAGAGGCGAATAACTAGGGACACCGTGACTTGATTTGCATTTACTCTCTACTGTTCCTGTGATTTTCATGCTTAATGGCCTTACATAGCCTACAATGGCTGATAGGCCGTAAAACACCATCCATCCTCCTCCTCCACATCCTTGTCCTTCACCTCTGCCTCTTCTGCATCCTCTTCTTCCTTCTCCTTCTTCTTCCTTCTCATTCTGCTCCCCCTCCTCTGTCTCTGCCTCCGCCCCTCACTCTGTCTTCTTCTACTCCTCCTCACTAAAAACAAAAACACCATCAACAAGTAAAATACAATAAATGCCTCATTTAAAGCACTTTTTATGAAATCAAACACATATTTCTCTCTCTCTCTCTCTCTCTCTCTCTCTCTCTCTCTCTCTCTCTCTCTCTCTCTCTCTCTCTCTCTCTCTCTCTCTCTCTCTCTCTCTCAAATGCACTCACAAACACACATGCATGCACAAACACGCACGTATGCATGCATGTGGGCATGCACACACATGCACACACAGACACGCACACAGTATTCTGAACCAGCACATAAACATATTCTTGTTAAAGTTGCTTGCAATTTGAAGGACAAAACCAAAACAAATCAGTAGCACACATTTTTCTACTCCAAGAGTCATCTTGGGTGCAGTACACACGGGTGACTGGTAAGGAACAAGGTGCCTGAAGGAAGCTTTAGAGAAAAAAAAATATCACTGTTGATTTTTATTTGTTTTTGTCTTTGAATACAAACAACTTCTAGAATAAAACTTTTTTGGCTGGTTCTGCTTATCAAGACAGGGGGAAGTTTTTGTTTTAGAAAATTGTTTTCTGACCTTGATGCACATTTGCTACAACTACAGGCAAGGAACTGTATGACACGCCCATGCGAGTGCTGACGATGAAGTCTGGTGCCTCCGTGGAGTTCTGCGACTACATCTTCCAGGATGAGAAGGTCACAGAGGTCACAGAAAGATTCCTGGAGCTCCTGGATCTCCCCATCCAGCCTGACTCCCTGGACCTGTCTGCAGAGTGCCCTGCAGGTACCGCTCTGTGTGTGTGTGTGTGTGTAGAGTGCCCTGCAGGTACCGCTCTGTGTGTGTGTGTGTGTGTGTCTGTAGAGTGCCCTGCAGGTACCGCTCTGTGTGTGTGTCTGTAGAGTGCCCTGCAGGTACCGCTCTGTGTGTGTGTCTGTAGAGTGCCCTGCAGGTACCGCTCTGTGTGTGTGTCTGTAGAGTGCCCTGCAGGTACCGCTCTGTGTGTGTGTGTGTAGAGTGCCCTGCAGGTACCGCTCTAGAGTGCCTGCAGGTACCGCTCTGTGTGTGTGTGTGTGTGTGTGTGTGTCTGTAGAGTGCACTGCAGGTACCGCTGTGTGTGTGTGTGTGTGTGTGTGTGTGTGTGTGTGTCTGTAGAGTGCCCTGCAGGTACCGCTCTGTGTGTGTGTGTGTGTGTGTGTGTGTGTGTGTGTGTGTCTGGACGTTGTGGTTTGCTGTGTGTGTGCGGGCGCCGCGAGCGCGGGAGTGTGTGTGTGAGTGTGTGTGTGTGTGCGCGCGCCTCCCGGTGTGTGCATTTGTGTGTGTGGGTGTGGGGGGGGGGGGTGGGGGGGGGGGGGGGGGGGGGGGGGGGGGGGGGGGGGGGGGGGGGGGGGGGGGGGGGGGGGGGGGGGGGGGGGGGGGGGGGGAACCAGGGAAGCGGTCGTCACATAAACATACATAGTGTACTTGACGCTTCGCTTCAAGGGGGTGCAGCAAGGTCATACAGGAGCTGCTTCTAAAGAATGGAATTGTATAGCGATCATTTGAAGGTGACCTTGACGCTGAACTATGGAAGATAACTCTTCCAAACTTCATAACATTGTAGTACACATGTTATACTTTCATCATGCCGACACATTTGTGTCACATATCATCAGGTCAAGGTCACATTTGACCCTTATGAAATGTGACCAATGGGGTAGTGAACCCTAAAAGTGACCTATATCTCATGGTAGAGAAGTGGCCAATAAGCACCATTGTGCTTCCTATGTTCTTGCACTTAACAGCTCTGTGTGTGTTGCCATGAACCTTGGATGAACCTTGCCTTTTGGATCAAGGTCACGATGTATTTTGGTGCAGGGAAACTGTGTACAGCAGTTCTTAGTGTATGATGTCATATGGTATGCTTTAGGTTTGTTTGAACGCTTTGGCCGTGATGAGGTACCCCGTGAATGATCAAGGTCATGTAAAGGTCAAAGTGGTGTAAGGCAAGGGCAAGCATGTGAGTCGTATGGGCTTTGCCCTTCTTTTTAAAAATTAAATTCTCTTTTTTAATTATTGTTAATGTTCAAGTGATCCCTGTACATGCTGGTAACCTCATGTATGTTTCCTTGTTGCTTTTTAATATTGAGAGTGGGGGTGGGGTGGGGGGTTTGATGATAGCCTTGTTGACTGAGATTTATGGTACTTCCACCATGAATAAACATAACTGGCTGGTTTAGTGCTCCCTGTAGTGTGTCTGGCCTGGTCACGCTTACTGTTTCTGCAACCAGCTTGGAGTTGTGGCAGGGAGGACTCCATGACATTGCTTGCTGTGGGCATATTCTGTGAACACCCTGTTATTGTACTTACCAAAAATCAGACTATAAGTCAAACCTTTTCCCTGTCAATTAAACCCCTATTCCTTATACCAGGTGCATCTAATTTTGTGCCAACATGGTGATAGGTTGAAGAGGCGTCTTCCTTGGCATAGACTTATCATTGACCATGCTCAAATGTCTAGGCTACAGTGAAGTTATTGAAAGTATGGAAACAGCAAAATTGGCATTTCTTGGCAAATAAGCTTGCCAGTATCCCAGACTAGGTAAAAGGTCATTGTTAACATGACTTTTATGGTCATGGCCTTATCATTTTCTTACCACAAGGTCAGGTCACAGAAGCACAGAAACAACTTTAAAAATGGGCTTTAAAAAACTGATATTCCTCTATTTTCATTGCTACTGGATTTAATATCTGAAGCAGCTATTGAAAATACCATTCTTGGCTGAGCCATTGGATAGGGCTTCTTCCCAGGAACCTGATTTGCATAATCATTGAAACTGGCACTAAGTGAGGATCTTTATGATATTCTCTTCTGTTGAATTTTCTTGACTTTTGTTTCTTTGTAAAAAAATGACACATGTGTTCATATGTGAATCCCACCAAACATTTTTTTTCTTCTTTTTTTAATTGTGTGTTGGCCTTTTTTTTCTGGCTCCAGCCTTTACTTTGCACTTTTTTTCTTTAAATTTTTTTAAAAATGTATTGTACGGAAAGAAAAAAAAAGAAAAAAGAGTCATGTTACTCATAAAGTCTTCATAATTCTTGAACATCATTATCATCATCATCCATTTTCATAGTATCTTCCTAGTACTATATTATAATCATGAATTCGTTCTTAACAAACACAGTAATCCAAATAAAAAGAACTGCTAAGGTTAAAGTCTACTGGGTGTATAAT
>JAWQFJ010013992.1:25000-34928 GCA_034096865.1 Theodoxus fluviatilis | reverse complement strand
TGGTGCATACTACAGGATGGTGCATACTACAGGCTGGTTTATACTAATGGATGGTGCATACTACAGAATGGTGCATAGTACAGGCTGGTGCATACTACAAGCTGGTGCATACTATAGGCTGGTGCATAGTACAGGCTGCTGCATAGTACAGGCTGGTGCATACTACAAGCTGGTGCATAGTACAGGCTGGTGCATAGTACAGGCTGCTGCATAGTACAGGCTGGTGCATAGTACAGGCTGCTGCATAGTACAGGCTGGTGCATACTACAAGCTGGTGCATAGTACAGGCTGCTGCATAGTACAGGCTGCTGCATACTACAAGCTGGTGCATACTACAGGCTGGTGCATACTACAGGCTGGTGCATACTACAGGCTGGTGCATACTACAGGCTGGTGCATACTACAGGCTGGTGCATACTACAGGCTGGTGCATACTACAGGCTGGTGCATACTACAGGATGGTGCATACTACAGGATGGTGCATGCAGAGAAGAACTCACCATTGTCAGAGGGAGCAGCCACGGTTTCCTGCTGGTTGAAGCGCTCGTACATGGGGTTGCAGAAGTTGGTGGGACACGTGGGATCGTTGATGCAGCCCGCCCCCTCGTTCTGCAAGAACAGGGTTTCACACAGTCCGTCATGGGTGTTCCTGGCTACATCTGCATCTGCTGAATAACCTTTGTTTGGAAGTTTTCCTTATCTGATAAATATTTCCTTAGAGCATCTTTTGTTTTTGAAAAAAAAAGTTTCGCTTATTGCCATTCAAACCTCTATTCACGCACACACTGATTCCGGGCTGTCTATGTATAACAAAACGTTCTCTATTCATCGCCAATCCACACACCTAAGTTGTGCGTTTCTGTAACTTACCCACCTTCCCCCCTACCCCCTCAGCCCCCCACCCCACCCCCACCCCCGTCGTGGCTTTTACCTCTCCTTGGGGTTCTCTGGGGCTTCATTTGAAATTGTTACAACTTCCCTAACTCAGGAAGACAAACACCCCAATATCCCCTTCCCCACAGTGCCATCCCCAATGCGTGCATGTGTGGGGAAAATGCGCACACTCACAAACACATGCATGCACAAGTGTAAATGCAAGGGCGAGAAATACGCACACAACGCACATGCACAAACACACACATACACACACACACACAAACACACACACACACACGTACACACATTTAAACACACACACACACGCGCGCGAGCGCGCACGCACGCACACACGCACACACACACACGCACACACACACACACACACACACACACGTACACCCATTTAAACACACTTACACGCACACACACTTACACACACTTACACACTCACACACACATCAACACACACATCAATGCACAAACACTTACACACTAGTACATCACACACTCACTCACACACTCGCTATCTCTCTCTCTCTCTCTCTCTCTCTCTCTCTCTCTCTCTCTCTCTCTCTCTCTCTCTCTCTCACACACACACACACACACACACACACACACACACAGAAAGACACACACGCACACTTACACTTACACAGACACACACACACGCGCGCGCGTGCGCGCACACACACACACACACACATACACACACACACTTTCACACACACACACACACACACACACACACACACACACACACACACACATACACACTTTCACACACACACACACACACACACACACACACACACACACACACACACACTTTCACACACACACACACACACACACACACACACACACACACACACACACACACACACACATGTTCACGCAAAACCCACACACGAGTGCGCGTTCGTGCACACTTACAAACACACGCATGCACGCAAGCAAATGCAAGCGCGATAAACACGCACAACAAAAAACACACACTCGTACCCAAACACACGCAAAAGCACACACACACATATGTGCACACACACACACACACGCACACACACACGCACACACAAACACACACATGCACACACACACAAGCACACACACACACACACACACACTAGCACACCCACGTACACACATGCACACACACAAAATACACACATGCTCACACAAACACACACGCGCACACACGCACACACACACACTCGTACACACACACACAAACACATACACACATGCACACACACAATCACACACACACACACACACACACACACACACACACACAGAGGCAAAGGCACAAACAACATACGCACGCACACACACGCACACACACGTACACACACACACACGTGCACACACACACACAGGCAAAGGCACAAACAACATACGCACACACACACACACACGGACACTCACATCTCCGAAGGCCTGGTAGGTGCTGGAGGAGGGCATGCCTGCGATCTTGACGCTGTCCCCGTTGCCATAGCTGACCACGCGGTGCGCGTCCTTGGAACCCTTCTTGCCCACCAATCCTCGCCAGCTGACCGTCACCCTGCAGCCAGAGCGTCATCGCACTGTCACCAAGCCGTCATGCAGCTTAAGCAATATGTAACTAGGAATGATGTAATCACCGTCAAAATTGACCAGCACACTGACGTCACTGAGCTTAAGCAGCGAGTATGTAACAGGGAATGATGTAATCACCGTCAAAAATGACCAGCACACTGACGTCACTGAGCTTAAGCAGCGAGTATGTAACAGGGAATGATGTAATCACCGTCAAAAATGACTTCATTACCCTGACGCCAGTGCAGCATTAACATCGAGTCAGTAACAGAGAACGATATAATCACAGTTTAAAATGACTTCAGCTGAGTTACAACGACTTAGTGTGAGGTAGTGACAAAACGGTTTCAAGTGGTATCAAAACATTTTGACGTAAGTTAGACTCAGCTGTCATACAAATGACATAGGAAGGCCATTAACAACGTCACTGGTGTCATACAAATGACATAGGAAGGCCATTAACAACGTCACTGATTACACGTTGACTTTGACATTTGGACCGAGTCTTCAGAGTTGAAAATCAAGATTACAATATTTTTACATCATTATGGAAGAAACGGCAAAAATTCCTCCAAGAATGAAATCAGAGGCAATACAAATATACTTATTTAATTTGGCTTCAGAACGAGATAACAAAGACGTCAGTCAGCACGTGAGCGAAATAATCGTGATGACAAAACACGGCAAAACGACGCTAAACCCATGAACCATGGCGACTCTTTAAATCGTTGTCATTTCAGGCACTGTCGATATGCATTTCACACGGATTTTCTTCCGTTCCTGCGCATACCCGCGTTTCTTAAGGACGATGAAAGCGACGACGACGGCGGCAAGGAGAAGTGTGATGACTAGCAGAGGCAGCACTATGGCCAGGGTGTCTGAAACGGACGAAGGATGACCAGTCAGCGGTATAGTCCTTTCACAAATCCTGATGTAGACATTGTACGTAGAGAAGTCCATTATTGCAAAGCTTGCAGGATAGATCTGAGTACGCTGGAGGAAATACATCATTTGTTGTAGTGCGAGGAGAAAGACGGATCATCAATGAGATATATTTATGTGGGGTAGAAGTGGCGGTCTCTGGAGACCTAGGGTGACTTGCGAACCCTCCCTGGTTTGAAACATTATGAAAATGATAAACTTTCATTCGGTTTTATTTTGTTCATCATAACCTTTTTCGTGTTAATCATTTGCTTCAGTCCTGTTTTTATACAACATGGAATGTTTTCTACAGAGTTATAGTTTATTCCACAATGCAGCACTGTCTTGCTGCATCCTGCTGCTGAAAACAGGCGAAATAAAACCAATACTTTGGTAGCCAGATCAGCCGTAGCTAACTGGTTAGATGTTCCTCGTATTTCATTATCCCAATGTCGTGCACGACTCATTTTGATGGCGGTTTGAATATATGAGCCATTTTTTACTATAAAAAATTCTCAATACCGACCTCTTAGAACATTAGCTGTCTATACAACGGAATGTCTACTTACTAGCATTGTTGGTGGGCAGCATTTCTAGCTTTGATATATCACAGAATTCTCCCAGGTATCCTGCAAAGCAGAGAAGGCATCAATCAAACGTTTAATTGGTGCAGGAACAAAACCAATCAATCACAAGTGGGCGCATTGGTGTTACGAAATGCAGACATATTGAGATTGCATTCACTTCGTCATGTGTGCGTTTCTGTGTCTGTAGGCCTCATCGCGTGCATGCACCCGTGCGTGTGGCACCAAACTTTCCCTCTAATCATCATCACTGTCGTCGTCATCATCATAATATATCCCAGTAGTCAGCATGACAATTACCTTTGACGTCAGCAAACATGAGCATACCTGTGTATATGTATCCATCTGTCGTCTCGGTTTTATTTCTATCCCTCAGCATTACAGGTCTAATTGGTTTTAATCTGGAAACTAAAACTTGACCCATGAGTAAAGGTGAATATAAAGCTTGTGAAAAAACTACGTTTTGTGCAGTTTGACCTGAAATCAATTCGACAGTCACAATCAGAGTTTGAGACAAATCAATGTCAAATTTGTGAAATAAAAATATGTATGACGTAACCAAATGAATTGTAGAAATTACAAAGCCAGAAGAAACTTGAATGACGTCACGACCGTACCTGGAGGACAGACACAGGTGAAAGTGTTGTTCCAGGCTTCTCGTACACAGGTGGCACCGTTCCTGCACTCACAGCTGACGGGCAGGGAGTAGGGCTTGATGGTGGCTGTGGGGAAAGAACATTCATGCTTCCGATACAATACAAAAGAAATCAATACAATAAAGTACACTTCAATACAATGCAACACAATGTAATGCAATAATACTACGTTTAGCATGCAAAGAAAGTTACGTGCTTATCAAGACAAACACAAACACTGTACATCAAGACACACACAAACACTGTACGTCAAGACACACACAAACGCTGTACATCAAGACAAACACAAACACTGTACATCAAGACAAACATAAACACTGTACATCAAGACAAACACAAACGCTGTACATCAAGGCAAACACAAACACTGTACATCAAGACAAACATAAACACTGTACGTCAAGACAAACACAAACACCGTACATCAAGACAAACACAAACACCGTACATCAAGACAAACACAAACAATGTACATTAAGACAAACACAAACACTGTACATCAAGACAAACACAAACACTGTACGTCAAGACAAACACAAGCACTGTACATCAAGACAAACACAAACGCTGTACATCAAGACAAACACAAACACTGTACATCAAGACAAACACAAACACTGTACATCAAGACAAACACAAACACTGTACGTCAAGACAAACACAAACACTATATATCAAGACAAACACAAACACTGTACATCAAGACAAACATAAACACCGTACATCAAGACAAACACAAACACTGTACATCAAGACACAAACACTGTACATCAAGACAAACACAAACACTGTACATCAAGACACACACAAACACTGTACATCAAGACAAACACAAACACTGTACATCAAGACAAACACAAACACTGTACATCAAGACAAACACAAACACTGTACATCAAGACAAACACAAACACTGTACATCAAGACAAACACAAACACTGTACATCAAGACAAACACAAGCACTGTACATCAAGACAAACACAAACACTGTACATCAAGACAAACACAAGCACTGTACATCAAGACAAACACAAACACTGTACATCAAGACAAACACAAACACTGTACATCAAGACAAACACAAGCACTGTACATCAAGACAAACACAAACACTGTACATCAAGACAAACACAAACACTGTACATCAAGACAAACACAAACACTGTACATCAAGACAAACACAAACACTGTACATCAAGACAAACAGAAACACTGTACATCAAGACAAACACAAACACTGTACATCAAGACAAACACAAACACTGTACATCAAGACAAACACAAACACTGTACGTCAAGACAAACACAAACACTATATATCAAGACAAACACAAACACTGTACGTCAAGACAAACACAAACACTGTACATTAAGACAAACACAAACACTGTACGTCAAGACAAACACAAACACTGTACATCAAGACAAACACAAACACTGTACATCAAGACAAACACAAACACTGTACATCAAGACAAACACAAACACTGTACATTAAGACAAACACAAACACTGTACATCAAGACAAACACAAACACTGTACATCAAGACAAACACAAACACTGTACATCAAGACAAACACAAACACTGTACATCAAGACAAACACAAACACTGTACATCAAGACAAACACAAACACTGTACATCAAGACAAACACAAACACTGTACATTAAGACAAACACAAACACTGTACATCAAGACAAACATAAACTCTGTACATCAAGACAAACACAAACACTGTACATCAAGACAAACACAAACACTGTACATCAAGACAAACACAAACACTGTACATCAAGACAAACATAAACACCGTACATCAAGACAAACATAAACACTATACATCAAGACAAACGCAAACACTGTACAGAAAAGAGGCAATCAATGCAGACACTCACAGCAATAAAATCAAACATCTGTTTGTATCAGAAGAGTCAGGGAGTATGGAGCACAACTCCCCTTTGTAGGTGTAAACTTTTCCTCACAGACTTCATACATGCAAACAGCTCTCTTTGCTTTGTGACACATGCTTCATTCGCAAGCTGCTTCTATAGGGATTTTCATCTGTCAAACGTGGTTCTATGTTTCATGAAAGAAATCTCTATCTTCGTGATACGAATATTTATATGTTGCTTCATTGAACGTTTGGATATTTCACTTCAGATTTCGCTTACATTACTCTGTTAATTTTCCTACTTAGGACATTGCTCTTTGAAAAGTGGGACCTCCTATAAGAATCGCAAAGTATACTAGGCTGCTTCTGCTCATCAGTGTTTTCAAACAGGATCTAGAAAAGGTTACCGACCTAGGTTCCTGGTAACTTATCAGTGTGCACAGCTGTGACGAGCCCTAGAACTGATCAGACAGTTGAGTCATTGTAGCCCTAGCCAGAAGAGGTGCATGCCCAAACCAAGATAGCCACTGCTACCACACTGACGTCATACCTGCATCACAGATGGTGTGGTTGGAGTCCAGGAAGCTGGCCATGTCTGGGCATGCGCATCTGAAACCTCCAGGCACCAGCAGACACAGGTGGCTGCATGGGGAGGACTGGCAGCGGTCCTTGACTGTCAACAACAACAACAACAACAATAGCGCTACTGTAATAATAGGTGCAGCATTTTTCTAAGAGAAAAGAATGCAAACAAAATGAAGGAGAGTCAACAGGTATCACATATTGGACATAATAAAGTGATTGTGAAAGTTTACAGAGAGGGATTTTGCATCTACAACCACAGAACGCCTTACGGAATATATTTATTCATGTATGTATATACAAATGGCTATGAACCCACTTAAATGGGTGCTTACATTTTCACAATTCAATTGATTGCTATTATACGGCATGGAGACGTTTCCTTATTTCAACAGCATCCCTGTTGAAAGGAAATTTTGAATGATGATGTAGGTAACATTACTATCTAAACATTGCGTCCATTTTGAATAACATTCAAAGAAGTCCTTTACGTTTGTATTTGTATTGTTCATCTGCTTACCTCTGTGTTACATGTCATCAGCCACAAGATACTGATAAAAAGCTTCCTAAATACTGAATCATCATCAACAGCGATATCTTTCATGTGTTGTTTGTGCATATTATTGTTAAAATCGTAACATCAATGATCATTCTTTCATTATGCGCGTATGGCTTCCCTCGTGCATGCCGGGCATCATATTTTTTTGTCTTATTTTAACAAATTATGGCAGATGCATGAACAATTTCACTCCTCCTTTAAATTATAAAAAGAAGACAAGAAAGAATGCTGCGTCTTTGTGATTATAACAGATGCAAAGATGTCCAACCTTATATATTTTTAGCTGAATGCACTGATGACTTATACCCAACGTAACTTAATCAAGGGGAAAAAGATAGGAATGGCCTTGACTACTACCTGAAAGGTCATAGCGGTAGGCATGGACGACCTTGACCGCACGTGGCTGGGCAAGGCCAGTTTGCAGAGTGACGTTACTTCCGGCGCCGAATTTGTTGACCGCCATTATGGCTCCTCGTGCCTGGTCCACCCAGTAGAGCTGTCCCTCAAACACGTCCAAACTGACCGGTCTGTGCAGGTCTGGAATGAAGACAAAGTGGTGACAGACATGACTTGCATTACAACATGTATGTACACTACAAATGTAATGGACGCCATGTACAACTGTCTCTCCCAAAAAAAGTCCAGACTGGCTAGTCTGTGTACGTCTGGAATGAGAGGGGAGAATTGGAGTGGCTCCAAGCAAAAACTGTTTTACTCTAATAGTATATACCCATTGCTTACGCAGCGCAAGGACGTGTTGCGATTACGCCAACACCCGTTGGCTACGTAGCGCAAGTACGTGTTGCGATCGCCGTAATGAATTTTTCCTATCTCCGTGGCTGTTTCAAGGGAAGTAAATCGTACAGCTCTTTCTTCTCTATCCAGTGTGTGTTCGCTGGAGTTACCTTTTCTTTAGTATAGTCCCCGTGAGAAAGCTAGATGTAGTAGAAGCTACGCTCACCCTACGTCGGGTTTATGCGCTTGTCGACATGGCGTCGCGTGTTCGAAGGTGATCGAGCGGTGATGAAAATGACGAAGTATTAGAAGTGTGGATGGAAGAAGGGTCTGATATTGAAGATCTAGGTGGATATTGGACTTCTGAAGAAGATCTTTATGATTCTGATGCGGAAATAGTCCCAGTCAACGAGAATGAAGCGGTGGCTGACAGCGAAGACGAATCGATTTCGTGGCTGAAAGCGAAGACGAATGAGCGACTTTTTTGAAAATTATCTCCCTTGCCGCCGCTTGGCGGCGCGTCGGCTCTAAGGGGCTTGGTTGGTACACAGGACAAGTTCTTTCGCGTAGATTAGACCTGAGTGTTCGAGGTTTTTTAATTGTTTCCTTGCTGTCGCTTTCAAATCTGTTCACAGTACTAGGCTGGCTGGTTTACTTAGATGTGATTTTTTTTAATGCGTGCTAGCTGATATTAGGTTTAGAGCTTGAATTTTCAATGATATTACGATTACAACTCCAGTGTTCGAACCAATGAAAACCACGGAAAGAGATGGCCGTTTCTTTCCTTGCATCTCATTGGCCAGCTTGTCATGAGGTCAGACTGATCACGCGCTGACCTCATGACAGTTGTAAGCGGAAAAAGCGAGTTGTAAGCGTAATATCATTGAAAATTCAAGCTTTAAACCTAATATCAGTTAGCACGCATTAAAAAAATCACATCTACGCTTACAACTCGCTTTTTCCGCTTACAACTGTCATGAGGTCAGCGCGTGATCAGCCTGACCTCATGACAAGCTGGCCAATGAGATGCAAGGAAAGAAACGGCCATCTCTTTCCGTGGTTTTCATTGGTTCGAACACTGGAGTTGTAATCGTAATATCATTGAAAATTCAAGCTCTAAACCTAATATCAGCTAGCACGCATTAAAAAAAATCACATCTAAGTAAACCAGCCAGCCTAGTACTGTGAACAGATTTGAAAGCGACAGCAAGGAAACAATTAAAAAACCTCGAACACTCAGGTCTAATCTACGCGAAAGAACTTGTCCTGTGTACCAACCAAGCCCCTTAGAGCCGACGCGCCGCCAAGCGGCGGCAAGGGAGATAATTTTCAAAAAAGTCGCTCATTGACTTCGTCGCCGTCGCGTCAGAAAGAGAGGAAGAGATAGAAACGGTTTTTACAGCAGACACAGACATCGATTCGGATGCAGAGGATGCCGAAAACCTTCCGAAAACCTTCTCTACTCCTCCAATGAACTGTACCACACAAAAGAGGACTATGCTGAGTAGGGCGCCTTCTTTCTCTCAGGTCATTTGAGACTTT